>VUQH01001058.1:0-28044 GCA_015106775.1 Etroplus canarensis
TGAAAAACTTGTTGCATCATTCCCAAGAGACTCATGGCTGTACTAGCTCAAAAGGGTGCTTCTACTCAATACTGAGCACAGGGTCTGAATACTTATGACCATGTGATATTTCAGTTTTTCCTTTTTAATAAATTTGCAAAAATTTCTACATTTCTGTTTTTTTCTGTCAAGATGGGGTGCTGAGTGTACATTAATGAGAAATAAAATGAACTTTTTTGATTTTGACAAATGGCTGCAATGACACAAAGAGTGAAAAATTTAAAGGGGTCTGAATACTTTCCGTACCCACTGTATGTACATAATACAAAATCCAGCTTATGTATAGCAATTGCGCCCTTTAGTTGCTGAATTTTAAGAAAGAAAATTATGAAGGTTTAGTGAACGTTATTTAAATGACCAGGATGCATAATCCTAAGCAAATTGTAGGTAACCTGTAGAGCAAACAGATGAATGGAATTCACAACAGCTGCTGGTCAATGACAGGTGCTTACAGAGATAAGTGGGGGAATTCACACAGTAGGGCTTTGTAAATAAGAATATGCTAATCCTGTTCCCACCTTAGGCTCAATGAAAGCCAAGAAACCACATCATAAAGTACATAGTTCCATGTACTGGACATTTATAAATGGTAAAGAACTACAGGAAAATACAGTATAATCATTGTAAAAATGGCCACACAACATATGAAATATTAAAGCAGAAATGACCCAATAATTCAGTGTTGATGAGATATGTGGCCCACATCAGTAGAGAAATGTGTAATTTTCACATTATTTCCACCTGCAGCTTTGGCCTAATGATTGGTACAATGATTATAATGATGATGGAGACATTTTTGGAAAGAAGCCCTCCAGGCCTTTGAGACTAGGACGTGTGCAATTGAGTGACTCAGCACATCGGCTAATTATAGGAGCTCTCACGGAGCTATCATTTTTCATTTGGGTCATAGTGTTGTTAGTAATTATTTCACCAGCACATGAAGTTACAGAAGAAGGTGGCTCCTCTGTTTTATCTCTGGCAACCTTTTTCCTCTGCTGCCCGACTGAATTTAGTCAACTTTAGTCATGTCTTCTCACTGAATATACACAAAAATATGTCTTCCTGAGAGTGCCCTTGTGTTGTCTTTAAGACCCAGCTTATCATTTGAAAAGTGCCACATTTTCTCGTCTTCTTCTCTCAGATGTTGATGAAAGCTTTCATTTAAGATTTTCTCATATCACCCATACTGATTTTACTACCAATGCTGTGATTGTAGGAACAGTCAAAAATGTCTCTGTCTTCTGTAGTATCAATAGAAAATGATAATAAAACTTACAATTATAATTTATCATTTCTTCAACTGAACAAAGATTGATCCCTGGTTGTAGTCACTCTGTCAAATCACTAGATGTCACAGTTTAGCTCAACATCGCTGATGGTGGTTCTGGTTTTGGATCCTCCTTCATCTGCTCTGTGTCTGCCTGTGGTTGGCCGGACTAGCTGTGTGTCACTGCTGAGTGATATCATTTCCAAGCTAGAGGAGAAATTCTTTACCGTTTCAGTGCCCTGCTTCAAGGCAGATTAGCAGATAGAGTCAGTTTGTTGATGTGGTTCAGGGGTGTTAATTTATTCTTGTATTAAAGAGGTTGATCACCATTTGTGTCAGTTTGATCTGACGTCACTGTGAGCCACAGTGGGTGTTTGAATTATGTTTGATTCCTTCAAGTGAAAAAGAACATATGCTGGGTTTTAAGCATGCTGCAGTGGTTTGTCTTGTGGTTACTGTATATTAATGTTACACTGTGTCCAGGGTGTACCTCACCTCTCGCCCTATGACGGCCAAGATAGGCTCCAGCCCCGCTGAAAACCTGAATTTGGTAGGCGGTTACGAAAATAAATGATTAAGTATTGATATCGATATTGCATTACTATGCAGTCATACCCACAGGTGTAATATCTAGAGCTTGAATATACTAAAGAAATAGACTTAAACACTGGAAAAGAATGCTGAATGCAGTGGTAGAAAAGCCACACCTGTGTGTATTTTTTTTTGGGGGGGAAGGAAATTTCCACACAAAAACCTCTTTGTCTCCTCAGCTGTGCTTTTCAGTATCAGTTGGGCATGAAGTTTTCAAAGTTTTAAGACAATTTATTATCATTTGTATAATTACTGGGCGGCGTGGGGATGTGGTGGTTAGCACCTTTGCCTTACACTAAGAAAGTCCTGGGCTCGAATCCACCAGCCAACTGGGGCCTTCCTGTGTGGAGTTTGCATGTTCCCCCTGTGCTTGTGTGGGTTCTCTCCAGGTACTCCAGCTTTCTCTAACAGTCCAAAGACATGCAGGAGGATATCTTAATTGGCAATTCTAAATTAGCCGTATGTAAGCATGAATGATTGTCTGTCTGTCTCTATGATAGATTAGCAACCTGTCCAGGGTGTACCCCGGCCTTTTGCCCAATGACAGCTTGGATGGGCTTATGTTCATTAGGGACAGTGATGGTTTAAGGGCTGGAGATTACCTGGACAAAACAGTTTACCTCTCAAGCGCTTGCTAACCTCAAAATATCTATATACAGCACCACAGTAAGGTGGAGTTTTCATTTTAGTAATTTATATGTGAGAACATAAAGGCTCCACATCTTAAAGCAACTCTGAGCTCATGCACTGCCTGAATTTAAATCTCAAGATCAATCACTATGTTTCACGAGACATTATCGACAAAAAAGCTGCTAAATTTATTATCAAAGGAGCTTCTGATATTTCTACATGCAGCAGTTGTGACTTGTTAAAGCTGGGTTCAGCAGGCGACGTTTGGAGCATGAGATTACCACAGTTCATGATGGCATGTAGCCACAATGAAGGGATGAAAGCCTCTGGGACTTGATTAGTGCTTTCCTCCCATTGGTTCATGAATTTTCCATGTGCATTTGTGTGTTTTCTTATGCTCTCGGTTAATGAGAGAAGATGGATTACCATTGGTTTTAGCTCCACTTGAAAGTATTGCATTTTGGAGGCCTCCATCCATACGTGTCTCTGCAAAAAGCATACATCAAGTAAAGTGTGTTGGGATGTCTGGTGTTGGTGCCAGTGAGTGATGAATCCTTCTCCCGCAGAGTTATTTCCATGCTGTGTTGTACAGAATCACATGTATGGGCTGTTTTATTCAACTAATGTGAAGAGCTGGTGGGTGGAAGCCTGTGGAGGTTTCAGGACTGTATGTGGGGGAGGAGGGGACATAAATATGTTTGCTTGAATTAGAGTAATGCTTGAACATTTTTGGGTTGGTAATATGGATCAAATTTCAATCTGAGGGCATGGAATTTTATATTGAGGGCTAATGTTGATTATTTTCCACTTGGTTAATATCACAATTTCCTAATACTCAAAATTCATATTTGATTATCAGTCCAAAACATTTATGCTACTAGCATCAGAAAGTGTACACATAATTGATTAAAACAAGTGATTCATATTGCAGCAAATCATCAAGTGTTTATAGGATTTAAAAATCTGATTGAAATGGGATATTTCTGGCAAATCCAGAGGATTAACTGCCCTTTAAATCCAGGTACTTCATCACATTAATGCAAAATTCCTGCAGATTCCATATTGCCATAGTTGTGTAGACATGAACCTAATATGACCAGTGATATTGAAGGCTTAGCGGAGTATAAATTAAATTGGAAGTAAATCTATCATAATGTGTCTGTGCTGTACATACAAACACAGTCCCCCCATTCCCCTCCTCGCTCAGCTTTCACTTCCTTCCCAGCTTCCTTTTCCTTCTTTCCTTTTGAATTTCCTTTTAATTCCCTTAAATCGCTTTCCTCGCTCCCTCCATCTTCCCTCCTGCACCTTTTTTTTCACACCAAAACCATTCATAACCTGTAGCTTCACAGACAGGTGTAGATTGAAAGGAATAGATGGAGAAAGACAGATTGAAATGCTTACCAGCTCCTCATTTATTATCATAGATGCAGCAGTCGGATTCAGATTTGATTTCTGTCCTGTTTGACTGGATGGCTGTTTCTGTCTGTGTCCCTGTTGCAGCCTGTCATTCAGGAAAGCTTTTGGGTCAAGTATGTGTGTCTCTGTGTGTTTGTGGCGTAGAAAGCTGCTCACTAACAGCCGAGAGAGAGCTAGCAGAGAGAGAGAGAAAGAGAGAGAGAGACTGGAGTAACGAGGAAGCGGATAGGAGGAGGAGAGTCAAGGAGGGAGGGGTGGACTGTGAGAGTGAGAGATCGAGCAGAAGAGAGTGTGAAGCTGCAGCAGCCGGGAGATAAAAGCTTTTCTCTCCCTCTGCCGGTGTCTGCCAGCGAAGGATAAAGCAGAGGAGCAGAGCTAGTCGAGGGAGAGACCGATCCAGGCTGCCTGCTGTCACTGGAGCTCCTGGCTTCCCCTGATCAGCAGGCCTCTGACCACAAATACACAGCAGGACAAGACACACTCGTGGACACGTATGCAGGACTCGCACAGCTGACCAGAGGGACCGCCCAAGCTCGCGGGCACAAACATCACTGGTACTTCTGTTTGGACAGTTCCTCCACCGTATCAATCGGATCAATCCAGCCATCCTTGTCTGAGGGAGCCACAGTTTCATTTCAACTGGAGACGCCCTGTGTTTCTATTTTTTCTTCCCTCTTGTCTGTGTTTAAGGAGACATAGACTGCGGACTCTTTTGTCCTAACCTCTGCCACTGTGCTGTGTGATATTTGGGACTGCCGTTAACTGGACACTGAATCCCTTTGGCTCTGTTCCAGGTACAGTACATATCTGTGCATGAAGTAAGTCTGCTGTTAGATCTGGATCTTTAGAAGACCTCACTGAAACTGACGGAGGACCTGTCTCCTCCTCTGCCTCAGAGTCCAGCTCCACTTTCTACCCCCGATGCTTACTACTAATTAGATCTCGTGGACGTGAGGAGCTATTAAGAGACAAAATGACACCAGAGAAGAGGACCAGAGTGAAAGGCTTTTTATTTTCTTAGTGTAAGACGTGGTCTAAATACCCCCCACCATACATCCTGCAAACTGTGGATTTTGTCAGGCTGTTGCATCGTCGCACTGCACCACCTGATGAAGGGGACCCTTGGCAGACTGACAGCAGGACACAGCAGGTCTATGATTGGAAAGCACTGGAGCACAAGCCAACTTTGGTTCTTTGGGAGTCGAACATTGAGGCAGAGGGAGTCTGCAGGTATCCAGGGGAGAGAGGCATGTGATGCAAAGCTGTGTGGGGTGCTCAAGGTGGAGACTGCCTACATTTGTCTGCCTCCAAATTTAGACAAATGCTCTTCTGAGGCTAACAACTGCATTTAGCACTGTTTCTGAACTGCAGGTCACTGATCCTACAGGTATATTTCTGCCATAGATAATCACTTGAAAAACTGCCAACTTTCCTGCCACCCTTGTCAATAGTAGAAATTAATGCCAGCAATTTTGCATTCCGACATATTGACAACAGCAGCTCTAGGTGTAGACGTGGAATAGACACATGGCAGAAGGACTGACACATCACATGAGAGACCAGCTCAATGAGCAGCATAAATCGTGGGAGGATGACGAGGAGAAGCATTGGGGCGGGAAGCTGATGCTCTGATTGAGTATTTAGCAAGCTGTCAGTGTATTGGCCGATTCTCCCTGCAATCTGCAGCAGCATTGGCTGACTACACACTCTGTCACCCACAACCAATCTGTACAGCGTGCTGCCTAGGCAGAATGAGACACCAAGCTTGCCATTACTACGAGGGATATCGACAGTATCACCATTAATACTGCTTCCACTAGGAGTACTGTGATGGATGGGATTTTTACTGATCTCTGCCTACTTCTCTCCTCTTGCACTACAATAACATTACCACAGTAGGGGAGAGGAATCATTAATTCATGAGCTCAGATAGATACTAGACAGAGCTCCTGGATAACACCAGCATCTGGAACTGATAACAGATCTGTTTGTGGTTTGTTGATGATGGAAGAAAGAATTGGGCTGAAACCACAGCAGATGGAGGTGTTGCTTTTCTCACTTCAATGAGCAATGTTAATCTCCGATATACATGTGTATTATAATACTGAAGCAAAAAATAAGATGAGACCCAGAAATCCTGCCATACTTACAGTTTCAGACTCTACTTGCTTCTTGTGTCACACAAAGGTACATACAGTGTGTGTGAGGCAGCTGTAGTATCACTAATGGGATGAACAGCAGTGGACTGCACTATATTTTCTTCTCTCCCACACTCATCATCCTGCCTGACACGTTCCCTTACACCAGGTTATAGCTCACCTGCCAGAGGACTGGTGATAAATCAAATGTCTGACACAAACTGAATCTATTTTCCTCCCTTGTGTGGCTCTGTTGACAGAACGCTGTCCTCGTGTCCTTGAGTGGGACCACAAGTCTTTTAGGACTGAGAAAACAGGGACAGTATTGCAGCGTCCTTAGAGAGCGTGTCTGGCGACTGCACTACCTGAGTCTGAGTCAGGTCAGGTGGAGGAAAGATAAAGGGTGTGGAGTTCCTTTGACACAGCTGCCACCTGATCACGCCTTTAACTGCCTGAGGAAAACACTGACTTTCTCCTTCTTTGCTTTTGTGACAGCTCGTACCGTCCACCATTATATTTACCCGGTTAAATTTAAGATGGTGCCACAGATAATTTCACATCCTTCCCAAGTGTGAGATTCATGCTAGGGCCTTATATTGCATCTGTAAACAAGTGGAATAAATGTTTAAACCTAAAGGAGAATTAATTTAGGTTCTTTTGCTGCCGTTTCCTTTTTACTCTGTTCTCCGTCAATATTAAGGACATGGGGAACTCCATGGGTTGTGTCCGGCCTCCTCGGGAAGGGGAGCTCGGTGGAGCCCCCCCACTTTCACCAAAGAGGCGTCTGCGTTTCAGACGTAAGCACAAGGGCAAGAAGAGCAAGAAGGGAGAGGCAGAACAAGAGGACAGCGAGCGGCAGAGAAGCCTCGAGCCTGATGAAAGAGAGGAGGAGGACGAGGATGAAGATGAGGAGCAAAAAACTGCTGTTATAGAAACGGTAGATTCAGAATTTAGCAACAGAGGTAGGACTCTAATAACAGTGCCTGATACACATTATTCTAAAATGAATCCACACAGCAATACGCTTTCCCCTGGCTCTGTGAGTGCCAGTATAGGGGGACTTTTGGGTAGCAGAATACTTGAAGGGACCCCCAAACCCAGCCCAGCCTGGAGAGGGGTCTTCTGCCTTCCAGGGGAGGAAGACACCGTCAGTGCAATCATAGATGTCTCCAGCATCCCGAGTCAAACCACCTCCACCACCCCAATCAACACAGCCCCAGCCCTGGGCAGCACCACTCCGGGTGGAGGCAGGGTTTATCGCGTTAGGGAGAAAGTCCAAGGAGTGCTGGAGAAGCCTTGGATACTACGACAGAAGAAGGAGAAAAAAGACAAGGGGAGAAGGGATATAGATGAAAAGGAGCATGGAGTGGAAAAAGGGGGCGCAGATGAGCCTGCACAGGTGGTGCAGACGCCTTCAGAGAGGGAGCACAAAGGTGTGGTCCACATCCGGGAGGTGGACGGTAAACTCTGTGTGGTGAGGACGGTTTACCCCAGTGACTATGGCTCTCCAGTGTGGAGGGGTGAAAGTGATGGAGAGGTAGAGGTGTACAAAGAACCTCCAGTGCCATCTCCAGTCACAGGCAATGTCCTCAAGGTCCAAATGTCTGAGCAGGACCAAAGCAAAACCAAGCTATCTGCAGGGGATTTCCCCATGTCCTCAAACTACTTGCGGATTCAGGAGGCGACGGCTGTCAAGGGATTTAGGTTGGACTCCCCAGCATGTGCACAAGAGAGGTCGTCTCTTTTGGAGTCGGGCTATGCCAGCGACCTGCCACTGACCTCTCCAGAAACAGCAGGCACCACTCCCAGTCAGACTGACTGGGGAGGGCTGACGAGCAGCTCGTCCGAGAGGCTGGACTCCATGATGGAGAGCCCGCTGTCGCTGCAGCATCAGGCCGCTGTAAAATACCTGCCACAGGTTTGTGTCCTGACAGCCAGATTTCAAATCCTCGAGCCTTGACAGAGATAAGCATGAAAGTCTGAGACCGCTGGCTAGAGTCCAGGTACAAGTACCAATCCTTGGAACATGTGGTACTAGGCTTCTAGAAGGAAATATGCTTGGCAAAAATGTATCAGAATCCCTTGATTTAATAAATGAATGGATTTACAGAAACACCCTTAACAGTTATCATTGATTATGTTGGTAATAGGTTCTAAGAAATAGTGCAAAAAATGAAATATTTGTATGTTTGTCAGGAAAAAAGCATGAAATTACATTAGTTTGATCATTATTCTCTATTTTCAGATTTTTAACTTTAATTTGACATCTACAGTGTCCTTACTCTGCTTCTCTGATTCTCATACTCCTAAAGCTTCACTTTTGGACTCTAGTTGTAGCCACTGACCATGGATTTTGGCCCTGAGTCTTGAGGAATGTTTTTGTTTTGGACACCATTTTTCAAACTGGTGGCCTGAGGTGCTAAGAGAGCCTTTCACTGCTCTTGATTTGTTTGAGTTTTTTTAATAGGTTGCCTTTGTTGACATGTTTCACATTTTTGTGGCCATGAAAGTTTGTTTGTGTGCTGTTATCGGCTCTAGAAAGCCACTATAAGTCTACGTTCTTTCCGCCTTTGTTCCTGCAGCCTAATCAACGCAGCACAGACTGTGCCTCTCAGTCTCCGTCTCCGCTCCCTCCCTGTCTTATTATTTTTCTCACACCACACATGCTCGCTCATTGCTGACGTCTGTCAGAGTGCGAAAGGCAGACGGGCCTGGTGTGTGTGTATGTATGTGTGTGAGAGAAGGGTCACTGCTTCAAATGACGGGGTTTCCTTTTGCTGCTAACTGAAACATGTCATTTTCAATAGCACACAATAGATTTATGTCTGTCTACCTTCTGTGGTTTTAGCTAGAACAATGTTATTTAGGTTTGATGAGAAATGTGAGATCAATTCACTTTAACATCATAATAAATGTATTCTGTCGGTAGTTACTCTGCATTAGATTTGACCACCTAAAGCATATCATTTTTTTGCAGTTTCCTCAGGAACTGCTTACAGATATGGCTGGAAATTGTTTATATGATTATTATGATAGGAGTTTTATTACTGGAACCCAACTTTTCAAGAGTTAAATCTTCCAGCCGTGTGTACTTTACTGAGTGTAGCTCGACCAGTAAAATCACTCTCGGAGATTGGGTGAGGAACTCGGTAATTTGGGTGGAGCTCAGAGTAAATCCGCTACTGCTCCTCTTCAAAAGAAGCCAGTTCAGGTGGTTTGGGCATCTGACTAGGAGGCCTCCTGGATGCTTCTGAGGTGAGGTGTTTTAGGCATGTCCAGCTGGGAGGAGGCCCCAGGGCAGTACCAGGACACGCCGGAGAGATTATATCTCTCAGCTGGCTTGGGAACTCCTCAGTGTCCCCCTCCTAGAAGAGTGAGTCTGTGAGTCTGTTTGGACTGGTGTCCCTGCAAATTGAACCCGAATAAGTGGCAGAAAATGGATAGAGCTTTAATTTCAGTCAGGGGCTTTTTGATGTGCACCCTTTTAGTCATTTCATGCCAGATTTTGGTACTTAGGCAGGGTTTTTCCTGCGCAGAGGAATTTTTTGGCACCCACTCAAAGAGGTTTTAGCCAGGGGCAAAAGCAAATCCAAAGCATTATGATCAAATTATTCTTTAACCAGTTTTCTTAATTTGGGTTGCTTTTACTATGCACAGAGATTACTCTTAATGCCATGCAAAGCCACCACTGCATTTATCAAAGAAAAATCTGCTTTCAGTTAGGGGCAACATACAGGTCATTTTGATTTAAAGTGGGCTGGACCAGTAAAGCTGTTAGATGATACCTTATATGTATAAATGTATTTAGATCTCTCATACTATGTGCAGTGCTATTTACAGACCAGAGTAGATTTAAAGAGGTGCAAAACATGTGCATGTAGAGTGTTTGGGAACTTATGATTCAAACAATTTTGAGGCTGACATCTAGAAATATTTTCCTTTGATTTTCTGCTTCTATGTAATAATGCTGACATCACCACACCAGAAACCGCAGTACATTTTATTGAAAAACCTGAATTTTTAATGAATTTTCTGCAGTTTCTTACATGTGCAAAGCCATCCAGTTGGCCAGATTGGACCCTTTTGGCAGGCCAGTTCTGCTCTAAACCCTTTTGCATAATATAGCGATAGTATAGATGCTCAGTGCTAACTGTGTTGTTTTCTAATAACTGTCCATTTATCCTGTGGATGTCTGATCACATATAATTGACAAATAACAGGAGAATCCATCAGTATTACATCAAAGAGACTTCAGAAGTTAAAACCTTAATGTGCTGAAAATCAGACATGCACATTTTTGCTTGGGCCTCAGCTTATTACAGCACAGCCCTGTGTTTATATTTGGGTTTGGGCTCACTTGTAGGAGTGATCTAAGAGAGAGAGAGAGAGAGAGACACACTTCCTCTGCCAGCCTACAGCTGTTCAGCTCTCCTTCACCTTGAAAATAAGAGAGGCTGCTGCAGTCACTGCAGTAATACAGCTTAAAGATGACAGGCGCTTTTCACCACAGCTGCTACGGTTTGCTCACTTCTTTCCATGCTGAAAGCAGTACAGTAAGGGTGTACTGACATCCTGTCAGGTTGTGTTAAGCTGTACGTGATCTCATCTCATGCATAGTCGCTGCTGAGTCATGAAAAGCACACGTTCACTGTAGGTCATAGCTCTGCAGAGATTCCCAGTGTTAAAGGTGTTTTACTGGGCAGTGATAATTAATACTCATATGTCAAGTGTGTTCCTGCATCATGGGATGGATGGGTGTGTGTCAGGATGTCTCTGTGTTCAGTTTGCAGTGCAGCTGTCCTTTGTGTGTGGGTGTTGCCCTTCTCTGCATAAAAAGGGATTTTAAATGCGCATTCATCAGTGAGACGGCTGCTTCATTGAGCCCGGAGGGGATTCCAGCCACACTCTGACAAAAAGAACCATGCACCCTAATATACCCATACATCCATCTTGTTGTATATGAAGCTATCCATCCACCATTTGTCTGAATCTCCTCCATCCATTCATCCACCTTTTCAAACTTTAAATATGGTTTCAGAGAGATGCTTTATGTTTAAGTGCCAGTAAAATAATTTATCCATCTTTTTTTTAAATTTTCTCTTCCCATCTCTCCTCCAGTCCCCCCCTCTCTTGTGTCTCCTCCCTCCTCTCCCTGCAAACTTCAAAGAGGCCATGTTTCTAAAAGAGGGATGGTCCAGAGCCTCAGGGGGGCTGTTAGTGGATCATGGATGTTTGTGACTGGATCATAGCTACACTGAGCACTGCTGCTACCTGATCTGATCTAATCTATTATCTGTGTGTGTCTGTTTATACTTTACACATTCACATTGCTGGGTCAGGCATGCACAAACACATCTTCACTTGTTAACACCTGGATTTCACACCTGTACACACTGTAATGAGAACTTACAGTTACATGGAAGCTTAAAATTAGCCTTTTAAGCTCTCATGTAACTCCTCCACATAATGTGACCAGAGCTTTTATCTCTTACTGGGTTCAAAACCTGTGTTTTATCTAAACTATAATTATTGTGCATGGAAATTAGTAAGTACCCTGGTCCCATGTACAGATTTGTTGTACTTTCATTGTGTCAGCTGCCTTTATTCAGTATGATGTCTGCTAAAATTCACATTGATTTCCTTATGTCACATTCATTCATTCATTGATACATTAACTGTACGTATTCAGGCAGAAAGTCAAATTCTGACACAAATTGAAGCCTTTTTTGAGTTTGTTTACTTAAGACAGAAGGAAAAAAGGGCTCTAAAAGGTACAATTGATCACAATGAAGGCATTTGACTTGGGACTTTTATTTCTATAGGCTCTATAAGTCAAAAGCTTCAGAAGACTTAGTTCTGTTAATTAAAAAGTTGTTAAGTTGAGCAGTTTTGGCTTTGTTCATTAGCTGAATACCCAGCAGACTAATTTAAACGTTAAGTCGACATGCCTTAATGACTGCAGAGATTGTTCACAAAAGGCATAAAATAGTGTACTAAGCGGGCTTGTTTACTACAGGATTGCAGTAATAAAATAGCTACATTTTTTGTTTTTGTTTGTTTGGGCCACCAGTGTGCCATTTGTTTGGAAGACCAAAATTTTTGTTTAATAATCAAAAAGTAAATTATGGAGTAAAAAATAAATATGCTGCCAAATGCATCAAAATCATATTCAAATGTAAGGATCAATTTAGTAAAACTTGGTATATATTAAGATTTCTTTTTCAAATTTCTTCTGCATTTATTTGCTCCCGACTCATTTGATTTATTTAATTTACTATACTGACTGACAGGTTTTTTTTTTTTTCAGCAAGTTCAGGGTTAAATAGACTCAGAATGGACCTCTGGACATGCTTTGAATGATAGCCACCTTATTTTCACTGTAGGAATGCATAAAAACATTTCAGGGGTAAAAATATTTGGGAAAGTAAATAAATTAAATGATTTTTTTTCTTTCAATAAATATAATATAAATAAAAATGAATAAATTAGAAAGTAAGTAGACATGTTAAATACAGAAGAGAATAAAACAGAACTATCAATTTGTCACATTTTGTGGTTTTCTGAATAATACCTGCATTTACTGTAGTTTTGACATTACTATTATTACTGCATTGCTTATTCATGTATTTTTTTAAAATGTATTTACTTACGTGCCTGACTTTGATTTTGGCAGTGCTAGTCTTCCATACATTGCAGCATAAGAATTTAAAAAGTTTGAGCTGACTTGTAGAAGGGTATCCATGCTCCGCTGTTCAGGCTTTGTGGAATAAACTCAAGGTTTACTTGCTTGAACACATGGACTGGGAAAAATTCTGTACTTCTCAGAATAACGAGCTCCAGTCTTTGTGGATGGCTACAAGACGTCTGAAAGCTCCTGAAACTTGTAAATTCACTTGATAAATGAAAGAATGAGAGGGAGTGACCAGGATGGACAGGATTAGAAATGAGTACATCAGAGGGACAGCTCAGGTTGAGAAGTTTGGAGACAAAGTCAGAGAGGCAAGTCTGAGATGGTTTGGACATGTTCAGCGGAGGGATAGTGGATATATTGGACAAAGGATGTTGAGGATGGAGCTGCCAAGGCAGGAGGAGAAGAGGAAGACCACAGAGAAGATTGATGGATGTAGTGAAGGAGGACATGCAGAGGGTTGGTGTGAGGGAAGAGGATAGGGTGAGACAGAGGCAGATGATCCGCTGTGGCGACCCCTAACAGGAGCAGCCGAAAGAAGAAGAAGACATTAAAGAATGACAGACATGAACAATGGGGAGTAGAGCATGAAGTAGCATAGCAGTGGGAGTTCAGGCTCTGTGTGCAGATGCAGACCTTCATATACAGTGTTGTGTCAATGTTAAGTTGGAGGATTTGATACTCTGTATTTCCCTACAAAGGAGTTTGTAAATGCATAAAAAACAGAGCTCTGCATGCAAAAAGCCAAAGCTGAAATAATAATTGTGGATTCTTGTTCACGTCATAGTTTGTGTATGTGTTACATTTTAGTGCCAGGAGCATTTGTCTGCTTTAGCTTTTTAGTGGTATTGTGGGGATGAGGCTCATTAATGTGGAATATGTTAAACTATCATTTTCACTGAGTGAAGCTGGTAGTTACATGCAGTATGCTGTTTCTGGCCTTGCTCATTTTCGTCACGTTTTCCTTCTCTCTCTCCTCTCCCTCCCTTTCCTTGCCTTTTTGGCTGTTGCTGCAGTCTTCTGGCACATGCTGCACTTTCATGCTGCTTTGTATCAGCAGCAGTGAGAGAGGACGAAAGACAGTAAGGAAGAGAGGAGTGTTGGACAGTGAGTGAGTTGGGGAAAGTGGGATGACAGAAGAATGTCGATGACAGTAACAGCAGCCAAGCACCAACAGCTACTGCGTATACTTCATTTTGCCTTTGTCACTGTGGACAGATGGTTCTAAAGAGCGCAAATTGAGAGGAAGAAGAACACAGGGGGTAAATGGCTGAAGCGGTCATATAGCTCAGTAGGAAGAAAATATACATCAGGAAGCTGTCGGTCTCAGACACACCCCTAGTAAATATACATATCCTTAGAAGTGCCTTCGGGATCTGTGTGTAGCAGCATCTATTGTGTTTCGAGCTGTTTTCACACATGAACTCCTGAAAATGTTGAGAGACTTGGATCAGGACCATAGACTGTGTATAAAAGATGCCCATAGCCACTACGACACTACCCAAGGTCCTGTTGTTGGCACTGTTAGGGGGTGCATTTCCTGTGGGATGCCGAAGGCTTATACGGTAGCTACCTGTCAGTCACACAGAAAAGCATACCCTGTTCTATACTCCAAGACAGTTATGGGGGCTGTGCTTTACAAAATGGCATGTTCTATTCAGTAGGACTTGAAACTAGAACTTTAGCCATAAACTCATCAGAAAAGTGTTTACTGAGGTCTTAGAAAAAGGGTGCTGAGGGTTGCTTTGCCATAGACTTTGATACAACTGAAAGGATTTTTTTTTTTAATCTGAGGAATATCCCCCTGCTGGTTATTAAAAAGAATGCAAGTTTAAAAGCACTTGAACTGCCTTCACTTTTCAGACCCAAACAGTGCATTCCATCTATTTTAAGCAGACTATGGTTGGTCTATTATCTGAAGTTGTTCTTTGTCTCATATCAGGTTTTTCCTGCATACAAAAAATTTTGAGCATCTTCCTAACAGAGAGGTTTTGGCCTTTCTCTGGTGGAAATCACCGTGACTGTAATGAAAATGTTTTTAACAGTTAATTTTCATAAGTGGGGTGTCATTTGCTCAGGCATTATTTCTTTTTTTTAAAAAACTTGGAGACAGGCTCTTTGCCTTAGCTACATGCGGTCCAATCGTGCTTATATCTACAATCAATGCAAAGGGTATATTTTGAGCCATTAAAGACCTGCATGTAGCACATGGCTGGAAACTCTATTTTATGTGTCCTTCCCAGAAGCATTATGTTTTCAGGTTGTTTGTCCATCCATTACAAACCTTGTTACTACTACAGGGGCTGACTTGTTTGCTGGATCCTTTCCAAACTTTGTGTGGTTAATACCTGTGATAGGTGGAACATCTGATAACATTTACAAGATTGTGGGGTCAAAGCTCAAGGTCACACAGGGTCAGATTTAAGGCAGCGACATTCTGGCTGATTTCTAACCTTTTCATATTTTATTTTACCTTGATTTAACTAGAAAGCCCAATTGAGATCAAATCTTTTTTACAAGGGAGACCTGGCCAAGGTAGCCACCATACAAACTCAAAATATATTAAAAATGCATACACCTTACAAGTGAAAGGTCCCTGGTTTGATTCTAGGTGGGGACACAAGTCACCACAGAGGGTTGCGTAATGAAGGGCATCCAGTACAAGGGAGCAGCCAAAAGTACAGCATAAAATGCAAGATCTACAACATGAAATGCAGTATACAAATACCCACAACAGAAACCATTCTAGTGGCCTGTTCTTTATGATAATTTTAACTTCAGCAGTAGCTAAAAACGTGTTTAAATTTAGGTCTTTCTGCAAATTAGTCCATGTCCAAGGTGTGTAGTAAGAAAATGCGGTTTTTCCGAAATCTGTCAAAACCCTCAGTGCATCAAAAAGCAACTGTTAGCAGGTAAACAGGAAGTTTATCCAGTAAGGGTCTATACATAAAAATACACCAGTGCTGTTTTCTACACGTGGCCAGTGATGGCCAACCCACCAGATCATAAAGAATGCAGTGGTGAATCAGAGACTTTTTATCTGTAATTACGCATAAGTATTCCTTGGACACTGTCTCAAAAACTGAGGGGCTGGCATGCATATAAATTATATCACCATAATAAATCACAGGTAAAAAAAGTAGCTTCCACATGTTTTTTCTTGAAATTAAAAGTAAAATGAGATTTGTTCCTAAAATAAAAACCAGTCTTCACTTTGAGCTTCCTAGGATGATTAGCAAAGTGTTTATTGAAAAGAAGCTTAATTTTCCCTATAGTGTAGTGGGTTACATATTTGCCTCACAAGTGAAAGGGCCTGGTTTGATTCCATGGGGGGATTAATCTGCTGTGGCGATCCCTTGAGGAGAATACAAGGGAGCAGCCGAAGGTACATGTTAAAATGAGGCTTTTCATCTATCATATGCACCCAAATGCTTGTATGCGTGGTACCGTTTCAGTGATTTCACCATCGGCTGTAATAATGCTGAAATCATCAACCCCCTGTGGGCAAGCTTTAGAGAAAACCATAAACTTTGTTTTGTGAGCATTTAAATCCAGTTGTAAATGCAGCAGAGCAGCTTATAATGAGTGAATGAAATAGTCAGCAGAAGCCCATACTTCTCTCTGGAAATATTCCTTTTGCTTTAGGTGAGGGAGCTGCCTGAGTAGAGCAAGGACAGGCTCTGAATAGCTGTGAATACACTTGACTAATAACTGCTCTATTCTTGTGGACTTTGCACAAGAGAGCTGGGAGGTTAAAGACCATTTATTGTCCAATCTGACTATGTCTGATGTGCGTTCTGACATGCTCCTGTATTTGGTGATAAAGGAAAAGTTCAGGGTTGCAGAGCATGTGTGAAAATGGATTGTTTTGCCACCCCAAATTGTTTTGGTTTGCCCCATTATAATATAAGCCATAAAGTTCAAATATATTTTACATTAACTTGATGAAAATGACTTTTTTCTAATATGTTTTGAAGAGTCCTGAGTTAGTGACTGCTCATAGTTGCTCCAAGCAGAATTAGAGTCCCTACTCCAAAAGGGCCACTGATGACGCAAAATCAAACCTCCTTGTGGCCCTTTTTGAGGCTCAGCGAGTATCTTTTAACACATTTAACTGACAGATCCGTGTATTTGACGCAGTCTCCAGTTTATCAGTGAGAAAACAAAAGGGAGGATGATGTGAGGACTCTGTAGAGTTTATGTAGAAGAGGATGAGAAGGCAGAGCAGATTGATCAGCATCTGAAGCAGGGGAGATGAAAGAACATGGAAAAACTGAGGAGACAGATCGAGGTTGGGAGGGGGGAGGCAGGAGACAGACGGAAATGAACGGGGTGGGGGGTGCATGAGCTAAAGAGCAGGATAGATTGTAGATGTTGGGGAGTGGAAATGAGGAAAAGGCATTAATAAAAATACACCTCAGAAACAGACTCATTCAGATATCGCATTTACACTCAGTCATTAAGTGTCAAACAGAAAAATGAGAGGTGTGAAAGGAGACGGCAGGTTGAATAAAGGAATAAAATCTCTGCAGTGAGTTTTTCATATGAAGCTTGTGGATGTTTCTGCCAACTCATTGTAGCTGGGTCTGGTTTGCTGTAATGAAGCTGATGTGGAGACTTCAAATGCATCACTAGAAAGAACATAATGAGTGAAGAAAATCTCCACATGCGGAATTCTGATTAGATTGTTTTATGTGAATATTTTTTTAATATGTTTCAGTACATTTAGCAGCAAAAACCAACACATTTTATCTTTCTGATCACAGCTCTGCAGAAGGGATGGTGCGTCCCATAATAATCCTTACTCTCTCTTTTTCTGTGTTACCCCCAGATTTCAGAGATCTATGTGTGCGGCGAATCAGCTGACCTCACAGCCAAAGAGAAGCTGTTATTATGGAGCCAGCAGGCAACAGAAGGCTACCCCGGCCTCCGCTGTGTCAACTTCACCTCATCATGGAGCGACGGACGCATGTTCAATGCTCTGCTGCACAGATACAGGTTAGAGGATGAATGGCACAATTATATCATCTGTTTTAGTGTTTAGTGTCAAATCTGAATTCACACTGGATTTATACCATTGACTATTAAAATTTCCTAAGGCACACACAGGCAGAACTGTGTGTGCAAAATGAACCACAAAATACACTATATGGACAAAAGTGTTGAGCTACCACATTACACCTAAAGAACCTTTTTATGACATCTTATTCATTGGGATAATATGAAGTTGTTCCCCTGCTTCGCGACTTTAACAGCTTTCTCTCCTCTGGGAAGGCTTTCTGCAAGATTTTGGAGTGTGTATGGGAATTTCTGCCCATTCAAGCACTTGAGAGGTCAGAGACTGATGTTGGATAAGAGGGCCTGGCTCGCCCTCCATTCTAGTTCATCTCAAAGATGTTTGATGGAGTTGAGGTTGGGGCTCTGTGCAGGCCAGTCAAGTTCTTCCACATGAAACTCATCCAGCCATGCCTATAACATTCCCTTTAACACCTGGACTATTTCTCTCATGGCTCTTGTGTACAGTATTCATGTGTCAAATTGCACTTTTTACCTTCCTTCTGCTGCTCCCTTGTATTCTCCCTAAGGGGTTGCCACAGCGGATTAATCTGCACTGGTAATTTGGCAGAGGTTTTACACCGGATTCATTTCACTTTTTATAATAAGGATAATTTATTTTTGTTTCATTTCTAGCTTTCATATGTATATATTTAGATTTACAATTTTACTCTTTTAACTTTAGGTGTTTATGGGATGCGTTTTACATATATCCTTATATAGTTTCATTTTCTTATCTTTCATATCCATATGTATTTATACCTAATGGAACATCTGGCACTGAAGCAGTTTACCCCCTGGGATTAATAAAGAATTCTGATTCTGATCGTGATTCTTACCTTGTTGATTGACAGAAAAGGGCTTTCCCCAAACTATTCCTACAAAGTTGGAAGTTTGAATTATCCAAAATGCCTTGGTAAGCTGAAGCATTATGATTTCCCTTCACTGAAACTAAGGGGCCCATGCCAACTCTAGAAAAGCAACCCTGTAGCATTATCCCCCCCCTCCAAACTTTACAGTTGGCATAATGCAGTCAGGCAGGTAACGTTCTCCTTGCATTTACCAAATCAAGACTCATTCATTAGTCAGATAGAGAAGCGTGATTTGTCACTCCACAGAACAGGTTTCCACTGCTCCAAAGTCCAGTGGCAGTGTGCTTTACATCACTCCATCTGATGCTTGAGATTATGCTTAATGATTTAAGACTTGCATTCACTTGGAAACCCATCCCTTGAATCTTCCAGCTCAGTTTTTTGCTGACGTTAATTCCAGAGGAGATTTGGACCTCTGTAGTTTCTGAGTCAAATGAGCGTTGGCCACTTTTACATACTATGCACCTCAGCACTCAGTAACGCCACTCTGTAACTTTACGTGGTCTGCTGCTTCATGGCTGAGTTACTTTGATTCCTAAACTTTTCCAATTTGAAATAATCCCACTTGCAGCTGATCATGGAATATCTAGCAGGGAAGAAATTTTGCACACTGAATTCTTGCCATGGTGCCATCCTATTACAATGCCATGCTGGCACTCCGTGAGCTTTTTAGAACAACCAATCCTTTCACAAATGTTTGCAAAGGCAGACTGCGTGGCTAGGTGCTTGATTTTATACACCTGTGGCAATGGGACTGAATGATATATTTGAATTCACTGGTTTAGAAATGTGGCCCAATACTTCTGTCCATATAGTGTTCATTTTAAACATTTATTTTCAAATATCATATTTAATACATTTTTTTAACAGTTATTTGTAAAAAAAAAAAAAAAAAATTCATTGAAAATATTTGATCTTAAGCTGCTTTGAATTCTTCAGAAATGCACAAAAAGTCAAGGATGTTTTCAGTAATTGAAAAAGCAATGCAGACATATTCACAGCAGACACAACACAAATGTTCACATCTACTGGATTCTACAGATTATAAGGTGATGACCACAAACACAGAAAAGCAAACAAACACTTTTTTGCTTCACATTTTTCAGGCCAGACCTGATCGACATGGAGGTGGTGTCACGACAGAGTAACCGTGAGAACCTCGAGCAGGCCTTCGAGATCGCCGAGTCGTTAGGGGTGACCAGACTGCTAGATGCTGAGGGTGAGACTGTTTATCCCAATGAGCAAATTGACCAGCTTGTTTAGAGCAGAAAACAGACAGGTCTTCAGTGAGTCTGCATTTCAGTAAATGAGTTTTCATCCATTTATACTTAACAAAAGGTGTAAACTGGAGACAATCAATTAGATTATTTTGTTTCCAGCTTTTCTTTTGAAAGTTTGCCAACCTGCCTGCCAGCCAGGCCTAATGACCCACAAGTCAGCACTTGCATATTTACAGCTTTAGCCTTAATGGCGGTGGTGTTTAACACAGCCTCTGTGTAGAAAATCTTTCTCTTTGTTTTTTCCCCACACAAAAACCCACTCACCACAGACTATTCCTTTCAGGAAAAAGCAACCTTTTGACTGATGGTGACCTCTTGAGTCCGTTGAGACTAGTTTGTCAGCATAAATTGTAGAATAACGCTGACAGTTTGACTCTGAGTCCCATATATTTCTGATCACTCAAGTCTTTAGCTTTTCTATACAGTCCAGTGAAAAACTAAGTGCACTCTTGTTGCTTCCACGAAAACTAAGAAGGTAAGTAGCAGCCAGGTGCTGCTACTTAGTATGTCCAGGACATAGCTTTTGAGTCAATTGTCCAATTACATTTGAGTCCATGAAAACAAGTGACTGTGTATAAAAAGCTGTGATGCTTCAATGTTTAATACAATATTTTTTTTCATCAACCCTTTGACTTAAAGCTGAAAGTCAGCTTTTGAATCATATCTTGATGTTTTTGTGTTCTGGGTTTATAGGCATCATTGTAAAAATTGTGTCATTGCAGCTTAGCTGTATGCTGTTTGTTTTATACAAGCATTTCTTGGCTGCACACAAACTGCCTAATTGTTACTATCTGCGTGATTTATGTTTGCTTATAATTTCTAGTTAATTGTTTGACTTGTAATTTTTCCCTTTGGGTTTAATTCAGAGCCAAATATCTGGAAACCTAAAAGGTCGTGCTTTTCTCTAACTGATAATGTGATGAACACCAAACTATTTGTATAATTCCTGCAGTTTTTCACTTCATCTCCTCTCATTTTCTCCCCAGACGTTGATGTTCCCTCTCCAGATGAGAAGTCAGTCATCACATATGTCTCCTCAATCTATGACGCCTTCCCTAAAATCCCTGAGGGAGGGGAGGGCATTGGCGCACATGTACGTCAGTCTTATTTACAGTTAATTCAGTTTTTCTGAGCAGCTGTTCATAACATTGAGTGCGTAAGAGATGTATTCCTTCACAAAACATGAAAATATCTCAATGAAAATGTGTCATTCTGCTGGGTTTGTGCTTTGTCTTTTGGTTAGTTTAAAACATGAACTGCACTTTAAAGTACTTCTTGCCATTTCTTAACATGTCCCGTATGCACTACAGTTATAGCTTCCCTTGTAGCTGTTTGCTGCTCTGCTGTGCAGCTTTTCGAGTAATGAACTGAAATCTTTAAATAACAATCCAGTTAATTGAACAGTGTTCCTGAGATTCATTATGAACTGGCCTACCTAGTTACCATTTGGATTAAGTTTATGAATATGTAATGTATATAGCTGCTCTCATCTGTGCCCCTTTCTCTCTCTCTCCCATCATCAGGAGGTGGACCAGCGCTGGTCAGAGTACCAGTCCAGGTTCTTGTCTCTGCTCCAGTGGAGCCGCCAGCATACGGCCCTCATGGCCAACAAGAACTTCCCACAAAACCCTGTAGAACTCAAGGTGAACATTGTAGCTGTAGATTATATTTTTATTCCTCTACCGTGGCGTCGTTATGTTTTCGGGTTGTCTGCTCATCCATTGTAATTCTTGTTACCACTACAGAAGCTGACTTGCTTGCTGGATCTTTACCAAACTTCAAGTGGTTAAAACCTATGATGGTCAGAAGAGCTGATAATATTTATGAGATTGTGGGGTTCAAAGTCAAGGCCAAAAATTCTTGTTACCATTGTAGAAACTGGGCTGCTGGATCCTAGCCAAATTTTGTATAATTAATTTCTGTAATGGGTAGAAGAACTGATAACATTTTTTAGGCCATAAGGTCAAAGGTCAAGGTCACATGGGGTTGTCTGTCCATTCATCTGTCCATTGCAAAATTTACCACTACCAGAGCTGACTTGTTTGCTGGATCTTTTCCAAACTTTGTGTGGTTAATACCTATGATGGGTAGAAGATCTGATCAAATCTTTTGGGGTCAAATGTCAATGTCACACAAGGTCAGATTTAAGGTGGAGGCGTACTGTTCGAGTTCCAGCATTTCATTTGTGTATATTTATATGTAGAAGTGTGTGCAGTTTTTTGATGCTACTCTGTGCAAATTGTATAAGTATGTTCAGAAAAGCACATAAAAAGCTTTGAAAATGGACTCAGGTATGTTCAGTTTACCATTAATTCTAAATTATACACTAGAAGGGCACTTATTGAGGTCCTCCATAAGGCCAGTGCCCTATCTCACAATCTTTGTTACTGTTAATAATGTGATCTGGACCCATGCCAGAATTTAATGGGTTCTTCCTTTGATTCTGCTCCCTCTCTTCAAGTGCTATTAAATTTATCTGGTGGTTTTTGGTCTCGGCTAAGAGAAGAAAGTATCCCCATATTGTATTATTAAATAAAATATATAATTATTTCTGGATCCACACTAAATTTAGTGGGTTCTTCCTTTGCCCATGCTGTACCTCTCCACTGGACAGACAGACCACGCTGAAAATGTGCCCCATTAAGATAATGTGTCACCCAACATTGTGGAAATAAGTGTTATGCAGATATACTTATATTTTCTCTTGTGTTTCATTTTACTGCAGTGGGAATAAAATCTCTCTATATTTTCTCATCTTTATCTCTACAATCCACATGTAGCCTTGATTAAAGGAGCTGACAAGAAATTATTGGGAAACCTTGAGAGAACAAATAAAGGGACATAGGGAGGAGAGAATAAAAGTGATTATTAATGTAGACAGAATTTAGATTCAAGGACAAAATAAAAGAAGGCTCAGAATTTGTTTGCAGAAGAAGGTGTTACATTGAAAAAGGAATAATAAGAAGCTGTGATTGAAATAATTGTTGACACACTGTCTAAATATGTGGAGAAAAGAAGATTCATATAACGAATGACCACCCAGGCATAAAGGCTGTGACTGGAAGACTTTTCCCTCTGCTAGCAGGTTTTGACTCTAAACAACTGTTGCGTTAACACTGACCCCAAAACGCTCATCAGCATCTCATTTTTCTCTCCTCCTTCAGGCACTTTACAATGAGTACGTCCATTTCAAAGAGACAGAGATCCCTGCTAAGGAGATTGAGAAAGGTCACATTGAACACCTCTACAAACTGCTGGAGGTAAGACCAAGCAAAGAGTGTAGAGATGGAAGGAAAACAAGGCCTACATTTGGCACCATGTGCATCATGGGGTTGAGCTCAGGAAGATTTTTTTAAGGAGAGGAAGTTAGAGGGCATTGTTTGCAGAGCGTTTGTGCGAACTGAGTCACACATTTGCCTCCTGAAGCAAAGTCATTTCTGTCATCGTACTGTTATCAATGCCACTGATTGTTTTATTGAACATGAACACATAGCAGCTGATAATAGTTCCTCTTTTATTCTCACTCAGCTGATGAAACCACTGTTTTTATGTGGTGTGACTTATGATCATTTATAAATGGGGTCACTGATGTAATGAAGACTTTTAATGGAGTTTGATATTGGGTCCCATTTTGAAGTCTTGTCGTTAGCTTCATGGCCATCACCATCTTGTTTTGTGGAGCCACTAATGACCATATTTGGATGAGAGAACTTAGCAACGTGCATCCATAGACTGTACAGGCGCATTGCAAGAATACTGATACCTGCTGATCTCTAACATACTACTAAAAGTTTACCCACTAAAACTGGAGTGAAGACTTCTTCGAAGGGCTTTTAGGACATTTAACAACATATTTGTAAATTCTCTGGTCTTATTCGGTGACTCAAATCATTGCAGGTGAAGCATAGCAGACAACTGGCAGCAAATGACACCTGTGTCAGCATCCACCTGCCGCTCAAAGCAGCAATGCACCCAGTCTTAAAGCCATGTTACAGTTTAATAGGAGAGTTATAAAAAAGTCATCCACTGTACACTTGTCACAAAAGTGGAAATTAGCTATAGAGACCAAACTGTGTTTGTACCAGTCTGTAAATCTCTTGATTTCTGCTGTGAAGTTGAGCATTTTAACATGGGGACTGACTTGCTTTTGGAGCCAGCCTCAAGTGGACATTAGAGTAACTGCAGTTTTTTGGCACTTATGCACTAGCTTTTTTTTTTTTTATGCTTATTGTGGACTTGAACTGAAAGATGATGAAATGTGATGTATATGTTTACCCTGTGTGTATCTGTGTTCCAGGTGTGGATAGAATTTGGTCGTATTAAGCTTCCTCAGGGGCTCCATCCTAATGACCTGGAGGAGGAATGGGGTAAACTCATCCTGGAGATGCTGGAGAGAGAAAAGGTTCTCCGACCAGCCGTGGAAAGGTACACACATGCGCAAATCCATTCAAAGGTTGCATGTTATTAGATCTGAACTGCTGATAGAAGCTCTTGTACTAATTTTCTCTTCATCGTGTGTGTGTGTGTGTGTGTGTGTGTGTGTGTGTGTGTGTGTGTGTGTGTGTGTGTGTGTGTGTATATATATATATATATATATTTAATAAAGTAGGCTGTTGCCTTTGTCGTCTCACTGCATGTGTTTTTGTTGTAAAAGGCACAGAGCTGAAGAAGTGGACCCTGTGGTCTGTAGTTGTTAAAGGGGGACCAGAAGTCCCTGTTTGGGTCTGGTACTGTAAAGTCTTACATTGTCCTCTAAAGGATGTCTCTGCTTCACACATTAAAACTTTTCAGACAGTTTGCAGTGCAGCTTCTCTGCTTCCTGTTGGACTTTAAACAATAGAAATATCGCCACACACCGAACTCCTCTGACCCGCTTTTTCAACAATGTCCTTGTCTTTTTAGCCTCAGGATATGTCCGTTGCCGTGTCTCCTTTACTCTTCTCGGGTTTTCCATTGTTATTTTCTCTTTATCTTGCTCCCTGTCCTGAAATGCAGTGTGCGCAGCTGCTGAAGCACAAACATTAGCCACTAGCCTATGCTCCACCTAACAAACATGGCTGTAGCTCCTTTCCAGTTACATGATTGGTTTGAGCGGCACTTTTCTTAAGGCAAAAAAGGAGGCAGGGAAGCCTAAGGTGGATGAGACTGCCGGTTTACCAGAGCGACTGTCATGAGAAGGTGTATACCAGCAGCCACCAGTACCCAGGTCGCAGAGTCTACCTGCTCAAGTTTGACAACTCATAATCATTCTGGTGCTCCGAGTGTTTACTACAGAGTCTACTACACCAGATAAGCCTGAATATAGAAACAGGGGAAGCCAAGGACTGTGTCTATTCATATATATGTGGGTGTTGGCATTTCGTGTTTTCTGTCAAGACATAAACAGCATGAGTTTTTATCGACATATCAACTTTGTCTTAAATATCTATGGAGAAAAAGTTCTATCATAATAATTATCATTATTGTTTTTTGCCCAGCTCCACTTTAAACATTTAGCCCACACGAAACTAATGTGATAACTTATAAACATCAACCACTACCAAGTATCTTATTTTCCAATAGGCTGATATTATTGTTCAGACAATATAAAGCCCTAAAATTGTCATTATTTCTAGCTATGAAGGATGGTGTTGAATAATAACAACAATAATCATAATAATAATAAAACACTAGAAACAACTGCAATACAAATTAGTTTAACTTCTGGCAAATATTGGGATACCTATTTTGTTCACAGAGCCTCACAACTAAAACAAGTTTGGACAATGAGCAAAAGACAAGCTCCTTACTGATTCTCTGTGCTTCGGCAGTGATGAACTAGAAGGGTGCTTCTAGGTCATCATTACCGAAAGCAACAGCACACAAAATTTCTCTCTTAATATTTCTATTTTTCTCGTATCACAATGAAATACACATTACCTAGTTTGGACTCAAAAAGGAGAAACTGGAACATTTCTGTGAAACACTACTGAATGGCCATTTGTCTTGTTTGATGTTGGTCAGGTAGTACTGTGATACTACCACACAGTGATTATAGCTGCATTAACCAGTAGCACAAAGTCTGTGGCAGTGAGCAAATGTTACATACTTTAAAAAAAACGTAAAGCATAAGCAAAGGTCTATATTTTGTCTGTGGTCTCCTTAAAATTAGTTGCTTTTGTTCAGGATGACTCACTTGGTGAAAGTGGTGCATCATGTGCCATGCAACATGAGTCAGTGTGAAAGAGAAGGGTAGACGGTTCTATACCAGAAAGCTACTGACCTAACAGTTCCCCTCTGACCAAAGAAGTCAGTTTTGTAAAATAATGCTTAGAACTGATGGAAAGAAAAGCCGCTCAAAAAAAAAGAAAAGAAAAAGGGAAGTTTTTACCTATATCATTTTCATGTTTTATTTAAACTAAAGCCAACAACGATGAACAGTCAAACTGTGCAGTTTGAACTGGATTCACTGCATCATAAAGGATGACAAGGAAGAGGAAAATCCTAGTCTGTCAGCCTGCTCTGACTCATAAGTATATGATGGCTTGCTAAGCACATAAATAAAATAAGGAGAATTAAAAATGAGAACTTGGAAATTATTTTTTGCTTCAAGACTTTCATATCCATATTCTTATTTGGATGAAAATAGGTACATGCGTAAAGTAGGAAGCAAGTGCTAGTAGTTAAATGAATTATTAAGAAAAAGGAACATTTTTTTGATAAATAAGGTTCAATAGTATTGCTTGAAGGCCCCAATACATAACAGTGCTATCTCTGTAAATTCTGTTACTCTAATAGTTCTTATGACAAAAGAGCTCTTTCAAATACGAAAGAACGTGTATTTACAAAAATACAGTTATTACAATTTAATATAAAGCCAAATTAACAGACACTTTTTCCACAGCAGATTGATCTGACTGTGTAACCGCAGGAAAAAAATGACAGATCAGACATGACGAATCTGTTTCACTGAAAGCTTCTGTTGTAATGTTTGTACTGTCCCAGGGCGACGGCGGTGACGTCATCATCAGCACCTTACTGCTACCATGACAACAAAAAGCCTATAACAAAACAATGAACACCTTAAAATGTAAATTTTTACTAACTTTACTTGCAATACACTTTTTCTTCCTGTCTGATATAACAGAAATTTAAAAAAAAAAAATCCTATTAGTTGCAGATATTTACATATCTACAGTCTTTTAAACGTATAACAAGTTAATCTTACTATATATGTATTACTAATACACTACAGGGGACCTCTTGTGTTCATTTCCAGCTCCTTGTTTTTATTCTTGGACTATAGTACAGAAGCTTTGCATGATACACTGTTCAAAATAATCTTTACTTATCTTGTAGTGGGCCTTGGTGCAGTCCTCCAGTTTAACCAATGTCTAAAACAAGCCATTTTAGAGCACGTCTCCTCCCTTTACGCCAACTTTCTTTTGATTGGCTGCTCCTCGTAAACAGAAGGTTTGAATAGCAGGTGGGTGAAGCTTCTATGCTCAAAACTGGAGCCATGTGCCTGAGATAACCATAATAGGGATAGCCATGCTTATTGACATCACACAGAGCTAAGAGTAGAAAAAAACTGGTCCAAAACATGGCATAAACAAAATAAAGCATAATAGGTCCACTTCAAACCCCCAGTTCATTAAACTTTTCTTGTTGCTGTTTAAGTCAATCTGTTCACTGCTCTTGTGCAAATACCATATTTTTGTTGGGCAGGAAAACTGCCACCAAAATGCTCAATAGTCCTCTCTACAATGAAACAAGTGACATTTGACTTCTTTGCCACATGTGACAGTCTCTGTAGTGGAACACAGTACCACATCCTCTATGCAAAAATTAGACTATGTTGCACAGTTGCCACTATCGAATTATCACATTTAGAAGCCAAGACAGATAAAAAAATGAAGTGTACAATAGAAACCATGTAAAGCATGTTCTCTATAATATCTGAAATAAATTGCATGTTTACCAATGACTCCAGTGAAGAAATAATAAAAGTAGTAAAAGCCAAAAATATGTTATATCAACTTACAGTAATTTTTTTTTTTTTTTTTTTTGGGGGGGGGGGGGGTCC
>VUQH01001058.1:28064-40051 GCA_015106775.1 Etroplus canarensis
GGGGGGGGGGGTGTCACATAAGATGGCTTTTTGTGTTCATTCTGTAGCACTATGTGACCCCCAAGCACTCATTAATTCATTATCTCTGCTTATTTCCACAGTAACACTGATTTGCATGTCTTTAAAAGCATTTAAAAGCACACGTAGCACACTGAGCTACACACATGCTTTCCATGATGAAAGAAAAAAAAATCAAATCACATGTAGTTCCATGGAAGGTATTGTGTGGAGCATAAGTAGGCCTGCATGTCATGAGGAAAATGTATGATAACTTTGTTTAATATTGTGGTCACTATATGAGCTGTGATAAACAACTGAAGTGAGCATGTTAGTTAAAAGGATCATTTCTTTTTATGCTTTCAAAGGTACACTGCTTCAGGGTTTTTCCTGCCCCATGATTCAAAAGCTTGCAGAACCACCTTTAAGTGTATTAACTTGAAGTAACAGTCTGACAGTCGGTTACTGTTACTGATACAGTCTGTATGACTGTATCAGTAACTCACATCACTGTGGATGAATTTTGGCCCACTGTTGTTTATAGCATTACTTGAGTTAATTGAAGTTTGCAGGCACTGGTTTGTGCACAGCTCTCTAAAGGCCCCGTGCTGAGTTTCCATAGGGTTGAGGTCTGGGCTTTTTAATGCAACAACTTCATTCTTACTTTTTCCAGCCATTTACTTGTAGGTTTGCTAGCGTGCTAGGTATCATTTTCCTGTTGCATGAACCAATCTTAGGCCAAGCTTAGCTGTTGGATAGATGAGCTTGCATTCCACTTTAGAATATCCTGGTATACAGAGGTGGTTATGGTCAGCTCAATGGTTACAAAATACCCAGGTCCCTTGGCTGCAAAACAAGCCCAAATCACCACCATGTTTGACAGCTGACATGAGGTGACTGTACTGATAAGCTTTGTTTCATTTTCACCAAACGTGGCACTGGACATTATGGTCAAACATCTCCACTTTGTTCTCATGTGTCCAAAGGACAATGTTCCAGAAGTCTTGTGGTTTGCTCAAATGCAACTTTACAAACCTAAGCCATACTGCCATCTTCTTTTTAGCGAGAATGGTCTTTCTCCTGGCAGTCCTTCCAAACAAGCTATACTTATTCAATTTCTAATTGTACTGTCATGAACTTCAATAGTTAACATGCTAACTGAGGCCTGTAGAGCCTGACATGTAGCCCTTGTGGTTGTTTTTGCAATTCCTCTATTCATTGCATGATTTGACCTTGTTGTGAATTTGCTGGGACGTGCACTCCTGGGAAGATTGTGGTATTGCGTTAACACACACTAGACCAGCAACTGCCAAAACATCTGCTTTTACAAAGGTGGTCACACTTTGTGATGATCAATAAATCAAGTGTATTTGATTAGCAGGCCATGACAGCTACTTACTCTTAATTCCTATGGAAGCAGTAAGAATGTACTTAGTTTTTCACATGACTGAATACTAAGAAAACTCTTTTTCCACATGACTGTAGTTAAGGCAAAGAGTCTGTGTTGCTTTACCTAAAAGAAGTCTATCCTGTCATTTCTGGCCATTTGATAAATAAAAATGTATTTCATGCGAGACGCTCCATTTAAAAATACTTTGACTTTTGAGAAAGGCCAAAGCCTCTTTGAGGGATGCCAAAAATTTTTTGTGTACAGAGAAAACCCCAAACATGGACCCCAAAAATTGAAAAGCCTTTTCCAACTGAATAAAGAAATGTTCCTGTGTGCAGATAAAAATGACTTTTCTTGCTTGTTACATTTCAGGCAGTCACTTGTGATGTGTTTCTTACATGAACATTTCAATATGACAACAAAAATGTGACTTATCAGTCAGCAGTGTGTCATTCAGATTTTGGGGGGTGTTAAAAGAGTTTGTACAGAAGCCAATAACAAAAAAGGCTAGCTGAAACCAGAACTAGGGGTGGGACAAAACACTGACATTGCAATCTTCTCCTTGTGTGCATTACAATTACTAATACACCGGTGCCAGATATCGATCCAAAACATGCAGCTGCTCTAATTTCACTTAGTCACTATTCAATGACTCCTTCTGGTGTCACCTATCAAGTTAATAATGGTAAAGTGAACAAAAGTTAACCATATTGCAGTGAGGAAGAGAAACTCACAGGGGAAAAAATGGTGGACACAGGGGAAAGCTAATTAGAGAGCTAATAAAAATGAACTGTCATATACACACACACACACACACACACACACACACACACACACACACACACACACACACACAGAGTGATACCAAATGGCAGTGAATACATTTATCTTTTACTTACAAAGATTAAGTTATGTCCCTGCAAAAAATCCCTTTGTGAATTTTGATACTATTGTTATCGTGGCCAAAGTGCTGTAATATTTTTATATTGTGGGTTACACCCACCTCTAACCAATACCACTAGTGTTGATCCGTGGCCCTGCTTCTTGGTTCGTTAGCAATATTCTAGTGAACCACACAACCAGCAAATACAAGGTCATGCTTTTATGGAAGCCTGATTATATACTGAAGTAAATGGGTAACAATGTAGGTATGTCGCTGGTCCTGAGAAATTCTCCGCTCGGGCTTCATAAAGGCGCCAGGAGGATTTCACAAAGAGCAAAATGTTTGATAAAGCAAAGAACAAAATCAAAGTGCCAGAGTGATGGCCAAAGTGGTTCACCACTGAGACCTCAAAGAAAGAAGAAATCATGCGACAAAATTCACTGGAGAACAGACAAGATAAAAAAGCGGTTTCAAAAAGGCAGTCATTTCATATGACTAAACAGGGATTATCAGGCATAAACTCAAGCTGCAATCAGCATTAACCAAAGACTTGATAATTTGTTCCCCTCCAATTATAGTCACTTTTGTTAGCGCATCATTCTAACTTTCTGTGAGTGGACTTGAACACAAAGGCATAAATCAGAGTGGTGTTAGCTGCCTGCAGAACTTAGCAGGAGTGTGGCCAGGCCATACAGTGCATATTAAGTCATTAAAGTCCCCATGCCTACAGTTCCTCACTGACCCCCCACTGTACACACCAGTAACTCCCCAGCACTAAGCCTTTCAGACCAAACACTGCTCTGCCTTCTGCATCTTAATAAGAGGAGGGAAACTAGAAGGGAAGTGAAGGCATGGCAGTCTTTTAGAGGAAGCTGAATAAATGACTGAACACACACCCTGGGGCGGGCATGCTGGGGGGTTTCCAGGAGGTCGGAGCAAGCGGGGCCAATCGTGTCAAGACGAAGGCGGCAGACTAACACAAAACTGACATATCAAAGAAGCCAAGCCTTGTAGAAGGGAAAAAGAGCAGCCAAGACAGCACATTCAACTGCACAGCTTGTTTCTGCATCAATGAGAGACAACACGACCAAAAAACGGCAATTAGTGATTAAAGTGGAAATTCCATCTGGTGCAAAGCGGCATATTTTTCCAATCAAAAACCAGCTCAAGCCATCTCAGTGATCCTATAGCTTTTGATCCCATCCTTGATTTCTTTTCAGAGGTGGGCAACTGTAAACCAGGCATCCCAGAGAATGCTTCTGTACCCAAAACTTTTTATCTTTTGCCTAATCCATGGAATATATAAATGCAACTGTTCAAACTTTACCTTGACAGTACACCAAAAACTCTATTATTACTCAAATAAACTGACTAGGCCTTGAGGCTGCTTTCACTGATTCAGTATAAATGCTTTGTCTACATGTAGAAACCATAATCTCTGACAACCTGGATAAACTAGGAATGAGCAATATAAAAGCACACAGATATAGCAGGATTATGAGAGTACTTAAATGAGTTATATTTTCAAATTGGCTTGATGAGAGGCCTTAAACTTAGTTTCCTTCTAATGAGATATCAAAGCTTAACTGTTTACTACATGTCTTCTTTGCTTATAATAATGAAGGCAATTCTCTGAGGTGGCCGCCATGCTGACACAGCCTTTAGGTGCTTAAATCCAAAAATGGGTGCATTAAGTGCATTTTAATTGACTTATATTTACCCAGTGTATTGTCTCGCAAATAGAAAAGATTCTCTGGCACTCCTAGAAGACAAAAAAAAAAAGTAGGTCATTCAGTCTCCTGTGAGTCATAGGTTTTGGCAGGGGACCAAGAAGAGCAGGTATGGGAGAGACAGAGCTACAACCGGGAGAGGCCTAATGGTACACTGATACCATTTCATCAGTTTTACACAGATAATCAGGGTTACTTTCAGTTCTCTGCATTTTGTGATGCAAAGTGATAATAAGCCAAAATGAAAGCATATGTTTAGGAAATTAAAACCGGTAAACCAGTGTTAGACACTTAACTGCATCTGAAATTTACACCAAAAAAAAAAAAGATCCTGTACTCAGACCTCCTGAGGAACATTTAATCCTAGTAACTGCATGCAAACTCATCTACAGTCTTTTCATTCCCCATATAAATGTACTACAGTAAACCAGAGATAGATTTCTCAAATTGCAGGTGCAGTCGTTTCTCTCCAGAGCTGAGGCCCTGGGCTCTCCTCCCAGGGCCACAGCACCTTGGCAGAACGGCTGACTTACGGGGTCAGAGCTTGCGATTTCCAAACAGTGACTTTTTGAAGGCAGTGACTCAGCTTGGTCAAAGCTGTCAGTCACGTAGCCACCTCGGGACAACCACATTTTCGAGGCAACGCTGATGTAGGCGCTTCATGCCCTGTGAGCAATGCATTGATACCTTCTTAATTACATTGAGCAATTGGCACAGACCATGTTGCTTCGGCCACTGAGCCCCTCCTCCAGCTAACCTCTCCGCCTGTTCATTCATCCACCCTGAGGGAGAGGCATGCAGGCTAAAGGAAGTATGACTCATCTAGTAACAAGATGCATTCTTCTGAATTCTCTACAGACGAGTTGTTTGCTAAGTGAAGAGCACATGAGAGTATGTTGCAGAGAGAGAAAAAGAAGGGAAGACACAAAATGAAACCATATTCAAGACGCAGACTATATGCGAGAGCAAGACGGAGGGAATGATGGGGCAAGAGCAGCCAATCACGTGTGGGTTTCCTGGTCCACACACAGATCAACATTTCCTCCAGCTCCACAGAGAGAATCCTTGGCTTCTGTTAGGGGTTTTCTGAATCACAGATGGAGGATCCAAGTACTAAGGCTAATCCATCAGGTTTCACACAGAAAAAAGCAACAAATGACGATAGCAGAGAAGTTTCGACGTGCACTTCTGCTGAGCACGCAGACGATAATGAGGTACAAACAAGATGTATGAAAAAAAAGATCATCGAGTCTAACAGATCCACCGCAGCTCCTTAGTAACTAACACCACATCTGCAGAACTTGGCACTGGCCCTTACAGATCATGAGCCTCACACACCACATCACACACAGTCTCCAACTTCTGCATTATGCTACTTCTGAACCAGCCTACATTAACAATGTCAGAAATCACAACACAGAAAATGAAGAGGCTAAACTCAACCTTCAGTTCTGATCAACCAAAACAAAACTGTTGAAACAAGCTCTGTCTTGTGATTTCACGATGAATGATCCATCACCCATCAGTTTACTGTTGAATATTGAGTATTCTTTATTTGTCATGTACATAGTTATACAAATACAACATGTTGTGAAATGTACCCTGATTCTGACCTGAGACTGTACACAACTTAGCAATTATAATTATGAGCAGTTAAAGCTGTGGTGGCATGTTGTGGTTAAGATATCTTACGGACTGAGGATAGAATGTCAACTGTTTTGCACTATTTTGATTTTTTGCAATATGTTCATCTGGTTTAGATGAAAAGGGTTCTGTTCTCGCATTGTCTGCAACTACACCATGTTGCACACGTTGCACTTTATTATTTATCTATTTTTTTTTTTCTTTCAAAGTTTTTTTTTTTAATTTTTAAACTGCTTAAAAAAAAATAACAACCCTTCCTGTCATATGTCTGTAGGTTTATATGTTGCACCAGGTCCTGGAGAAACATTGTTTCATTTCACTATGTTCTGCGTCAGCTGTATGTGGTTGAATTGACAAATAAATAGCTCTTGTATCTCTTGTATCTTGTATCTTGTATCTAGAAGTGCACTGAGAGACTGAGTCTCATCATTCTGGCCATATTACTTCTGCAAAATTTGCCATTAGCAGCATATGATGTAAGTGATGTGGCAAGACCACACTACCCAACCATACTAAATCAGGCTTAGGATTATGGACAAAATTAAAACTGACCTTCTCTTACTTTTGGAGTCTGCAAACTGATGTTCAAATATGACAATTTGTTTTCTGCCATTACAACATTGCGACAGCATGAGCATACATCATGCCTTAAAGCCAATAAATGTATGAAAGCAGACACAATTGCAACTTGCACTGCACACTTCCTTTACAGAAACTAATATGGCTGTAGTAAATAAGCAATTACTGTGTACAGAAGGGGTTATCCCACCACATACTGCTGACCATTTTTAGCAACTGATCACATCTTGGCTCCAAATCTGTAGCTTACCTTTCTATCAGTCAATGTACCTTAAGTATTTTATATATGCTTGTACCTGTGAACCAGCTGCTGCCTCAGAGTGGAAAGATCATCACATTCAATCAAGTCTGGTTTATGTTATGCTCGTCATATATTATTGCTATGCTATCACCTCTAAATTGCCATGTCATGCATGCAGTCCACAGACGGGAGCTGAAGGTAACATCTGGGAATATCATGTTATTAAAGTGTCATTTCCTGAAGAGATTTTAGTACAGCAGTTATTGCTGCCATTTGTATGATCTGTCATAAATAAAAGTTATGTGACTACTCATATGCAGGAAAAGTTGCATTGTTTAGTCAGCTGTAGCTACTACCATATTAAGTTTAAAAATGTCCCCTGTTCTCTAGGAATGCTGCTTAACATTGGATTTTATATGTGCAGCATGAGCCAATATAATGATTAAAACAGATAACAAATACTAGGATGAAAGCGCCACTCTTACGATTTAAGCTGTGTCGGTTTAGCAAGCTCTCCTTCTTGCACAAAGCGTGAAGGTCTCCTAAGAGTGTGAATCATGTATCTACTCCTTCTACTAAGTAACCATAAAAAAACCTTACACTGACACCAAGGGCCTATTAAAACTCAAGGACAAAGCAAACAATATGATGAATTATTAAATCTGTCAACGAACTGAAAATTCTTATTCATTTAGGATTTGTCTATTCATTCGCACTGTAGTAAGTAAAATCTCAAATGACACAGCTACTACATAGACACAGTGCATTTATTTAGAAATATTATCATTAACATGTCATTATGACTTGCTATTCCCAGTTTGATTTGCACATGTAGTGCCGCAGAACCACCTAACACTTTTTCGTAGTGCATTTTTTCACGTACCTCATCCCAAATCCAACTTGAACTTAATGCAAAGATAAGATCAGGCAAAATATTTATAGTAAAACTGCAACAAAAAAAAAATCCTTTTTGTTACCACAAGGCTGGAATGAGTCACAGAAACCACCATGTAATACAGGAGTCGCCAACCCCCCTACCCCACCCATTTCTCCTCTACTTTCTAAACTTACCCAGCAAGCTCTAATGTGGGTAGTTACTGTAGTTTTCCTGCAAAGCGATTAGTCAGACAGGGGAAATAAATGGATAAACACTTTCAGCTAAAACATGTATCTGAGCAAATGTACTGATAACATGAGGCAACGAGCCAGTTGAATTAAATATCCCATGCCTCCCTCACTGATTCACATCTACACCCAACTCTGATCCAGGACATGAATTAGAGCATATAGGACTAGTTCACTGACAAATTCAACTCAATAGACGAGGAGGACGTGGGATGAGGAGAACTAGACAGTGTATTGCTGGATGAATAAAAAATGAAAGTGTAGTGCTTCAGTAAATTCGCTCTCTCCATCCCGTGAGGAGGGTGGGTGGTGAAGGGGTGGGGGTGACGGTGGAGAAGAGGCTCGTTTGAAAACTGAACCAGTGCTGCATTCCCACATCCACCCATATACAGCGAGGGGCTCTTTAAAAATTCATTAATTTACAGCAAAAATAGATTAAAGCACCCAGCTGAGCAAAACTCAAAATTTGGCTCCTGAATAACATTAATGATAAAACATTTCCCTCAAGCCCAGGGGGTTTTGCCTGAAGAAACACTGCTGGCTTTTTTCACCTTACAGCACCTTGAGAATAATTTATTTTCAATCATTACTAAAATAATGCATTTCTAATTGTCATTTTTAATTATGCTTTTCTTCAGATGAAAAAAAGCGCTGAGCAAAAACCTGCAAAAACTAATTAAAATCTATCCAAGGATATGCCATTCCCATGATGCCATGCCAATGCCATTCTATTCACCATTTGATATCTCAGCTACAGAGACTCAATGACAGCTGCTCCAGGCCCCTAAAATGCCTAGAACTGCAGTTACAGTAATTGCTCTGGCCAGCACTAAATGAGGTTCACTTAAGTGCAATTATCCCCCTCTGATCTCTCACATAAAGAGACTTCTTTAACATGGAGAAGTGGGCTCACACAATGTGACTGCAAACAAGATTCAAATTGGAATCAGGGAGGCATTTCCAGCAGATGAATGGCTTCATAGCTCATCTGCATTCTAGTGATGCACGGCTTTGCTAATGAAGACTGAGCCAGTCTCTTCTCACCAGCACGGCTTCCATGAGAGTGAAACTTCACACTGGATATACGCAGCGAATGGAGAAAATTCTTCCAACAAAAACTGTCCAGTCAGTTCGTCTGAGCCGCCTTACAGGACAGCCTGGCCTCTGCAGAGCAAACAGCTGTTGAAACGAGAAGGAAGATCCTGTTTTTCGCTCATCCAAGGAGAAAAGCATGCTGAAGGACAAGATGATGGGCGATGAAGTGAGGAGGGGAAAAAAAAATCCAACCTAAAATAACTTCACATTCCAAAGCAGAGAGAGACTGAAACAAGCCCACTTTGGATTCAGACCAAAACTAAGTCATTGTAAAAAAAAAAAAAACACTAAACAGAGGCCTCTGACCCACAGCATCAGCAGTCCTCATGAATAAATTGCCATCTGCCAATCGCATAACACAAAAGGTTTTCAGCCTGAGGGGGAAGATGTGACCGTCTAATAGGGGTTGCAACAGAGGGTACCTGTTGGGTGCTGTCCAACTACACAGGGTGGTGGGGAGGCTGTGATGGGCCTTCCTGTTGCCACAGGCTCAACTAGCACCAGGAGTCTGATAACTGCACCTCACGGATGGCCATTTGAATAATCACTTCAACAAGGGGAGAAATTAAAAAGCCTCTCAGTGAGACCAGCTAGGCACAGGGCCACATACTGAATACCAAATGAGGAGCCTGTATTCAAAAAGTAAAAAGCTGTTCTAAATTCACAGTACAATACTGGCTTTCTAACCCCTGACATATATCAAAATTAGCCCCATATCATGTCATTATTCTATTTAGTGTATTAAATTATGCACCTCCAAGCAGAACAGTATCTGTGATACAGGATTTTACATTTATGTTCCTTGTCTTCCATAGATGAGGACAAATTAATTTTTCTTCAGAGATGATAGATAAATGTGTTACTACCATCTCTCTTGCTCGCTCTCTCTCTCTCTCTCACACATACACAGAGAACATCAGAAGACCTTGGTGATGTAGGTTTTGTTTTTTAAACCTAAGGCAAGACACTTAAAAAAAAACACAGCAGGTCAAAACCGCCATTGAACCTGCATCTCATCCTCCCATGCACATTTAAAAATGGTTATGGCGTGTAATCTGCTCTGCACTGTCTCCTCAGCTATTCAGTCAATTCAACAAAAGATGGAGGCTGTTTTTTAAAAAGAATATGATGAATAAAACTTGCTAACTTAGCTCAGATCGATGTCAAATATCAAATAAGATCTTATCACTAAGTCATACTGCATATGCAGGAACCTCAAATTCTTAGCCTATCCAGCATCTGTAGCTTTGAATAGAAGTGAACAATCCCACTGCTTACAAACTAAAATAATTAAATAGATGATATAGCAGTGCTTTAAGAAGCAACATTTAAGTGTATGTGCTGTAATGTCTATTTTGCAAGCAGTCTGTAAAAGGCATGCATTAGCTGTACTTCAGGTTTGTTCCTTCTCAAGTCAGCTAAAAGCTGCCTATTTAAGTTATCCCAGTGCCAGTTTCACACAGCCTGTCAACAGACACTGTTATTGCTTATTTAAAAAAAACAGCACTGTTTGTGAAAAGCTGACTTTAATGAATTGCATCAAGGACAAAAGTATAGTTTCAGCACCACATTGAGCTTGTAGAACGTAAAGCAGACTTGTCTTTCTTCTTTATGATCACTTCTTGAAACAACAGAAGTAACAGCAGAGTGATAAAGATGATGGGGTAAATATGCATGCTCCTCTCTAGTCAATAAGCCCCATAAAACTACTCTGGCTCTACTGACCTGGATGGAACAACATCAAACACTATGCACACTTAAACACCATGTGTCTTCTACAGCTGCACGCACAGATAGCCTCGATCCAGACAGCTCTGTGGGCCTGCTATTTAAAGGATGGGTGATTAAGAAGCAAACCAGGTCTGACCTTTGATTGTGGGTGCTGACTAACGCTATGGGCATTTTGCTAGTTGAAGCATAAGGTCTGGCAGGGATAGGATGTTTGGGGGGGGGGGGTTTATAATGTTTGGTTTCAGTCATAAATTTACCCTTTTCTTGCTGACTTTATAGTAAAAAATTAACCGACACAACCTGATTATTAGATCAATAATTTGCAATAACAACCAGTACAAGTTGACAGCGGGGCAGATTGAGAGTTCAGTCATCCATCTTTTAATAAAGGCATTCAGGATAAAGCAAGGACGCCGTTTTGTGTACAACTGCATACAAATGTCACTGATGTTTGTCTTCGTGCCTTTACTGTGCGATCACAAACTACCTGGTGAAACATAAAAGAAATGTCTTACACACGGGAGCAAACATTCAACCGCAACATCGTCTGTGTCATCTCAGGACAATACGTAGCGTCACAGAGACAAAACCAGCGGCATAAAATGCACCTGAAACATGCTTTACACTTGTTGATTGCCTAAGCCACATGACAATCCTGCGCCCTCCTGCACAGGTCGACTAGTTTTCATGCGAGGATCATTATTTTCTGGAGGAATGCATTACTCGCCTGAGAAGCAGACGATTGACAGCCGAGAAAACACACTGCAACAGCTGTGAGTCAAATACCGTCAGAGCACACTCACCCACTTCATGCTGGACACACATCGTCTCACATACCAAACAGCTAGCTAGCTGTTGGAGGGCTGGGGTAGGTCATCATATAGCCCCCAAAGCGGGGGAAAACACACACAAACACACCAAGCCCTGGCCCTGGAGAAAGCGCCGACAACGCTCCGCTAAAGTTAGCTGGCTACCAAAACTGGCTAGCTAGCTGTCAAAGTTGCCCTGTCAGTTGTCACCGGTTGCACGGCGGCGTTAGCAGGCTAACGCCACAGCTGTCAACTTGGAGAGTTACAGCAACACGGCCGGGGTGTACCGACACTGACCAACGGGAAACCCGGAGAGAGAAAAAAGGTGTCCCTGCACGCCCCAACACAGCCAGTGAAGAGCCGTGTGTCAGGGCCTGTTCACCGGGCGCAATCCCCACAACTTCAGTGCAGCTCACTTCTCCCGTTAAAGTCGTCCATTTCGTGGGCCTTAGTTCAACTTCCATGCCCGTGTAGCTCACTTACTCTGGGTGAAAGCCTCTGACGGTGGCTCCCTGTTAATCCTCACGGTAGTTTTTAGAGTTAACTGTCTCCCCTTCCTTCACCACCTCCTCCTCTTCGGATAGCGGGTTGCCCCCCCCCCCTCAGGGATGTCCTGCGCTCCTGACGCTGTCTTCCTGTGCAGGGAGCCGCTATGACCGTGGCTTCGCCGGTATGCCTGCGGTGCTGTGGCGTCCCTCCTCGGCTTCACTCCGCCTTTCTCTCGGCGGCCGAGCCAACATCCGGGACTCTCCCCCCCCCCCCC
>VUQH01001058.1:40071-74571 GCA_015106775.1 Etroplus canarensis
CCCCCCCCCCCCCCCCCCCCTCCGGGCCCCCCCCCCCCCCCCCGATTGTGCCCGGAACTACTTTCACATGGAGGTTTTTTTTTTCTCCCCTCCGTCTCTTTCACCACCCCTGCCGCCACAGAAACTAGCGCGCGGTTAAAAGCACACGCCCGCAGTGGAAAAAGCACACGCACACGAACGCACTTCAGTCAATAAAGTGATCAATAATAACTGCTTTAGTTAGAGAGCAACGGGACTGAATGGAACTCAAAGTGCTTTCTAATGTAAGACAAGAGACTGAAAGAGCGCAATAAAACAACTCAACATCACAGAATAAAAGGAGAGAAAAAAGAACAATACTGATAAGTCACCTTTTATAAACGGTTTATAAGTAGCAACCAATGGCTTTATTATTCTTGCTTAAAGGATAAATCATTTACTAAATATGTAGCAGGTTTCCAGATCCATTAAATAGCTGCAGGGGCGATTATAGGATCAGACCTTTTGGGGGAGCGCAGCCCCCAATCAGTGTGCCACACATACAGTGCCTTGCAATTAAAACACTGATAAAACAATAATAATGAATTAATTATAGTCATATGAGTTTTACACCACAAAATATTTGTGATAAGATAAGATAAGATACGATGAGCCTTTATAAGTCCCACATCGGGGAAATTTGCATTGTATACAGCAGCAGATAGAGTCCCTCAGTTATAAAAATACCTAATATATGTACACGAATAAATAAAACAAATAATGGAATATCCCAGCAAACATGACTGAAACTACAAGGTCATTTACTAAGGGACAACTGGTTGTGGTACAACTGCAAAAAACAAATTATAAGCAGATGGATGTTGATGTTTCAATGTAGAATAGAGGTCAGGTCAGACTGTCTCTTAAAAGAAATGCCGATGAGGAATTAAATGCATCTTTATTTGTTTTTGTTTTTAATCAGTGACAACTAGTCTAGTTAGTGAAGTTTTTTTGGTCATTTTTGTAATTTATTTTGTTTATAACCAACACCTTGAAGCAATTTATGGTTATGCACACCTAAATTCTGTCTCATTTATTGCATGGTGAACTTAACAAGTCAGACTTTTAGAATCATAACTTCTCTGTCCCTGCTGTCAGTGTCATGATTCTAAGGATGTGATCTGTAAAACTGTGGAATCAAGTAGCTTAGAGGGAAGAAAGGAGGACTGTAGAAGCAGAGGTTGTAAGTATGAGTCACCCCTTAGGGTGCGTTTAAAAAAACTTCTCTTTCAGTCGAGAATGTCTGTTTATTTGGCTTTATTCTAATTGACAAAGAGAAAATAGATAACAATTCTCAAACACAAACTTCTCTTGCTAGAAAGCCTAACAACAGTGTTGAGGCAACATTTAACAACTATATCCATTCAACGTGGAGCTAACACCAACAAGGTTTGTGCAACTTTTATTTTGGAATCATTTTTTGCCAAGACTATATGTTGACAAAAAATTCTATGTGACCTTAATCCAATGTAAAAATGTTTGTTGGGATGCTGCTTGCAAATGTATTCAACCCCTTTTGTCTTCTGCAAGCCTAAATGAAATTCTGTACACATTACAATGTTATTTTCAAAAAAGCAACCTAATTAGCTGGTTGGTCTTTTTAGTGTCTAAAAATAATTTATGATTCTATATAATCCACCTGTTTGATGGTGGACCCTTTAGTTAGTTCAAGACATGTGAGGCAAAAACTCAATCATGATGGCCAGAATTTTCTAAAGTAAGTTAAAAATCAATTTGTAGCAAAGCAAATATGAGAAGTGCTCATTGTTTGAGTCTTTTCACCAAATGGGGACAGTCCACCAAATCATTAACCAATTAAATTAGCATCATTCATTACAGATACTGGCAAATCAGATTGCCTCTTCATAGACCTGTGCAAGAAGTAAACTTGCAAAAGATTTGCTTTTACATCAGTGGTTTTGAATTTATATAAACCCTCCCTTTAATGTGCAGAGTCAACATAGTGCATCAGCTACCCCTGAGTGAAGAGCAGATTTGTAGACTGTCACTTCAGTGGCAGGCAAAATGTAAAGTCCATTACTACATTAAAGTCCGTGCAACTCGACAGAGTTTAAAGCTGATTTGCTAGTGTACACTATGTTGTGTAGTGATAATAATATAATTCTAGAAGACTATGTACCTTCAGTTGCCCCCTTGTATTCTGCCCAAGGGGTCATAACGGCAGATTAATTTGCATTGGTAATTTGGCATAGGTTTTACGCTGGATGTCCTTCCTGACACAACCCTCCATGGTGAGAGGGGCTTGTGTTGTATGTCATAAAATAATAAAATGTATTATTTTTACCACTGTTACTATTTAGGATTGCTAAGATAAAATTTATGGGTGACTCAGGACCTCTAAAAAGGCTCTAAAATCACCAGTGAACTGCTGAACACTGTCTTTATGGTGTCTTGATGCATGCTCAATCATGCATCAATCAAGTGTCTTTATGGTGATAATTCAGTTATGCATTTGGCAATTTCTTTCTAATGGGTTGTCAAGTCTACAAGTAGCTTACACACTGATAAGGTGTAAATGAAGACATTGTGATTCAAATTCCCACCACCTTTTTTCAGAATAGTCTCTTTATTCAATTACAATCTCGTGCTGCAGGAGAAACACCTACAGTATTAGGATTTTTTTTAAACATGGCACAAGTTGTTCTTAGTATTTGTTTATCTATAAAGCACAGACAAATTATTAACTGTTAAAAAAGTCACCTAATTAATATTTACTAAACCTGTATGAAGAATCTCCTCTCAGGGAGTGGGGCATGGGATCCCTCCCCTATATGACTGCACCCCCCTTGTGCCCCCTGTACGTTACTAAATTACAGGTTGAATGCATGTGCACTTTATTCAAGTATTTCTATGTTATGCTAATTTCTGCCTCCACCCTATTATATTTTAAGGTGCTAATATTACTTTTTGTACTTACTTGTTATTTTGAAGATAAATTACATTACTATAGATCAACCTAGTAATACATAAGTAATTAAAACCATCAACAGCCATAACATTAAAGTGAAAAACACATCAATGAATAAATACATCAGCTCCAATAACATAATGAATATGATTCTGAACGTACCACTACATAATGAGTATGTTTACTTTAGGTACTTTAAATGTATTTATTATATAACTTGTGCACTGTTTAGACACTTTAGAAAGATCATAGCTTTTACTAAAGTAAAAAGTAAATACTTTTTCTTCACTTTGCAGAAATTTGTGCAAACTCTTGTGCAGCACCACTTCACATCATAAATCTCTAACAGGAAACAGGGCTGCACATGAGCCTGGAAATTATGCTCCGTGTTCTCTACACCGATTTTAAATACTGATTCCATTTCTGATTAAATATTATGATATCCTGTGGGCGTCCACCTGTTTTGTTTTTGGTCCCTCCCTGTGCCACCCCATTTTTTTTAAATCCTTGAAATGCTCCTGAGGAAGTGATACATGCAAAGAGCAGATCAAAGATCAGATGAAAAATGATGTTTTAATTAAAATATGCATCTATAACTTGTAGGTGTTGCAAAGACAGGGTTTATAGTGAGTGTTAAAGGAAGCGTCAGTCTATTTGTCTCTGCAAGAGAAACTATACATACAAGGTGCATGATTTTGCTTTTTAGTTTAGTAGACCATGATACCTACCTAAAAATAACACTCTCTTGTTTCTAAACTTATTCCTTTACTGAATCACTTCCAGTGCAGCAGCATGTGCCTGAGTCCTTTGCACCAGGCTCTAAATGGTGTTTAAAAAGAAAAAAGGCTATACTGAATTTAATCATTCTTTTTTTCCCCTGCTCCAAATTTTTTTTATGTCCATAGGGAGAGTTTATTTATTTTATTTTTTTATTGCTCTAAAAAAGTAATTAGGGCTAACTCTCCATTGTACAATGTAAGCTCCACCAAGGGTAACTGTTATGAAATCCAAGAGAATAGAAATACCAGCAATGGCATGACCTCAATGCCCTCAATCACTTCAAAGCCCTTGTAATCAGTACAGTAGCAGAAGGCGGAGTTTATTATGGCATTGTCTTAATTTTCATTCACACCTCTGTTCAGCAATAACTGAGGACAGTTATATAAGTATAAATGAAGGAACTGAGCAATTTCACACCTGGGATTAATAAAGTATTCTGATTCTAAAAGTGTGTAATTTATAGTTCCTGTATTGCAAAGAATTTAGTTGTCTGTTTGGCTTGTTTTGTGAGTTCTTCCCCCAAATATGTTGCAATAATTCATTACTTTGGAGGTTTTATGTTTACTTAGAACTGTATTTCCTTTCAATCCCCTCACAAGGCTGAACCTTCAGCTGCAGGCTTGCAGAGGCAAACAAAAGAGAAAAGCAGCATGGCATCTTTAACAGAAAACACTGGTCGCCTCTCTATAATTTTTAAAAATCATCTTACTAACCCTCTAAATAACCTACTTTTTATTGTTTTTAAAATATATTTTAATAGTCTGTCTCAGTTATTTAAGTTAAAAATTATATATATATTCTTATAGCTGTTTTTAAAATGTCCATACTTTCAAACAGCCTGACTGACTCCTGCACTGACTGCCAATTTTTCCATTTAACTGGTAAGAGAGTTGCTGTTCCGCTTTTATAAACGTGCATATAACAAAACGGATTAAAGAAAACAGTGCGATCAAATACGCACGAAAGCTTGCAGCCACTCAAAGGACTGTACATGTCCTTTCAGCGGTGCAGCAGCGCCTCTTGCAGGTTGAACAAGGGACTGACGCTAATAAATCTAAAATGAGGTACGAAACAATCGATGAGGACTGATAATTTTAAAGCTTTATAGCAATGACTTCCCTTCCCCTCTGCAGACTACAGATCTGACACTTTAGGCTAAAGCAGAATTAAGCTTCTATATAGAAACCATAATAATCCCACACATAATAAGACGAAGGGCTTATTTAAAAATAGATATTTTACTCATTCTCTTCAACTCTAATATACCCAAAGCTGTAAGAGCACTCAGCTCTATATTAAGTGTTATCCAAAAAAAAAAAAAAATTAAAAGTCAGTGTCAGATTTATAGTGCTTTTTTTAAAAAAAAAAGAAAAAAAAGTGCATAGTATTATTAATATTCATTTTTATTTTGTGAATATGAACAGACCGACGAGACCTACAGGGAAACAATTTTGTAAGAAACAGTCTCTATGATCATTAAACATATTCATTTCGTTTGTTTGCTGTTTAAATTCTCAATGTAAGAAATTCAGAAAAATTCATTTTTCTCCTCACAGAAAGCACATATTTAAAAGTTTATTAAAACTCACCAGCTATTAGACGTACAAATGTGCGCCGACATCCCAGGTCAGTGATGCGGTTCCTTTGAAAACTCTTCACACACAAAGTTCACTTCAGGATGTCTTTGCTGTTCACTGAATGTGCTGATTCAGCGGGACAGTCCTGTCTAAAAGATCCCCCGTGGGCCTGAAATTTCCCCTGCTCTCACTGGCGATGCTTCATAAAGTCTGACACTTCATGTAAGAGGGAAAAATAATTGACGCACTGCTGACTAAAAACCAGATCTCCGCGTGTGTTGATGGTAGTGCACTGCAGTGCCGCTGGGGGGGCGCTGAAGGAGTTCTGCTGTGTTTATAAAAACCAAAGAGTAAGCCGCAGTGGTTTCAGGAAGCGCAGAATTTGTTTGGAGGTGTCAGAAATCCAGAGTTTGGGGTGTTTGGCAGGTTTGTCAGTAAGTCTTTTATTGTTTTACTGTGACAGTGGCAAATTACTAAGCAGTAGCAGGTAACGTCACGCCGTGTCGCCTTTCATATTATTGCACATCAGTAGAGAAAGTGTTTTCTGCAGCAGGGAACAGCAAAGAGGTTTCAGGCGGGTCAGGGTTCAGCTGTGAAGGGTGACCACATCCCACCAAACTAGACGTGGGACAAACAGTGTCTTTCTATGGGACAGTGTGGGACACATTAGCGATACTGGGAGGTGGTCTGAAATGTTATTTTGCTTAAAAATGAAAATACAACATGACACTGAGCAAGTAAAGGCCAAATATGTTACATTTGAATTCAGCTTTTTCAATTCTTTTGGTAAGTAAATACAGTCAGGACAAAAGGAAGCTTCAGTTTGTTGTTGTGGTCTCATGTGTCAGTCTTTATATTCGCTTGTATTCTCTTTTATTTCAGCTGCTGTTCTGTCTGGTAACCATCTTTGGGTTTCAGTAGGACTGTATCCATATATTGGCTTTTTTCTTTTTTTTTTTAGAAAGGTCCCTGATTCGATTCCGTACGGGGACACAAGCCCTTCTCACCATGGAGGGCTGTGTCAGCAAGCGCATCCCTGGTAAAACCCCTGCCAAATTACCATTGCGGATTAATCCGCTGTGGCAAATTCTTGGGGAGAATACAAGGGAGCAGCTGAAGGTACAAATGACCATTTTTGGAATTTTTAGGGAAGTGTGACACATGCATTTTCACTGGAAGTGAGCAGGATGGGCAGGATTAGAAATGAGTACATCAGAAGGGCAGCTCTGGTAGACAGGTGGAGATAAAGTCAGAGAGTCAAGGCTGAGATGGTTTGGACATGGGCAAAGGAGGGATAGCAGATATATTGGACAAAGGATGTTGACGATGGAGTTGCCAGGAAAGAGGAAGACCACAGAGAAGGTTCATGCATGTTGTGAAGGAGGACATGAAGAGGGTTGATGTGACAGAAGAGGATGCAAGGGATAGAGTGAGATGGTGGCAGATGATCTTCAGTGACAAAGAAGAAGAAATTGAAAAATAACTACAAAACTCTATTTCTTAGTACGTACTGCCACTTCATTTTCTTTGTGGTCGTTTCCATCATCACCAAAATCCAAAAAGGCTTGTGACTTTTTGGTGACTTCTGATTTTTCCAGCATTAGGCAGACTGGCCGTCGCTTTACTGAAATAAAAAGCCTTTCCTGATTTCTTCACATGTATCTAGTAAAAGCCAGACTGCCGAGCCAGTCAAAAATGTGGGACACCATCTCAAAATGTTGGACAGGGGACAAGGGATAAAAAATGCTGTGCAGTCCCACATAAAGAGGAACATCTGGTCACCCTACCTACTGTGTGATAAATATATCAGTATATATGTCACTGTAAAATGATTCTATTATAAATAAAACCTGCAAAGGGTGTGATTTTAAGGTCATGGAACTAACCCAATTTTTGGTAGGACTGATACAGAAAAGTGTGCTGTTCAGTTTTTTTTACACAGCAGTGTCTCTCCTCATTAGTAAACTTCAGCCTTTAGAAACCATAGAGCAGGGGTGGGCACCAATTTTTGATATAGATGAAATAAGCAAAGAACCACAGTTTGGACAGAGTAACTGAAACCCAACGCAAACAGCACTGAATTATCTTAGACTCCATGAATTTAATGAGCAAATTGGATTAATTTACAGTCAACTATTTTTCAGACCAGAATTCCCAAGTCTTTGTTTTGAAATACAAGAAGGTTGTATTAGATTTGTTCACCTTTTCTAGAATTTTAAAGGCATTAATGTGGTGCCCTCTGAGGTTTACTTACATAAAACTTACGATAAATGTTGTACTGACTTTTAAATTTACCTCTGATATAGACAACTGCGTGAAACACATTGTTATAAATACAAACTCAAAGGAGACTTCTTTACATTCATCAAACTTAAATATCTTTGTAGTAATGAATAATAATTTCAGCGGGTTGGGGCAATTGCAAGTGGAGCACCTTCTTTTTGAATCAAGTTAAATAGTAGTACAGTCTTATTATAGTCATTCACCATAAGATTTATCAACAAATGCTTGTTTGTAATTTATTTTTGGGAGGTGTTTCGTTTTCCTTTTAGGAAATTGCAGGATTGAGCTGATTCTTCAGCCAGTTTTGGCCCCTGGGCTTTATTTTTCCCATGTGTGCCACAGAGTATAGTATAAACACCTCGTCATAACACAAACTATGGTCCTTAAAATAACCTTAAACCTTATTTCACCTTAAACTCCTTTTACCTTAGTTTAAGCAAAAACTGAGCTTTAAAACCCTCATATAAATGCAGAATTTGTTGCATTAGTCTAAGTTAGGTGGACCTACTAAAGAGAGAATTCAATTTATGCACCTGACTGTATGTCAACACACTCACAAGCCACTTCATTAGATACACTTTGCTAATGCTGGGTAGACCCCTATTTACCTTCATAACTGCCTTAATGCTGCACATCCATGATGTAAAGCTCCTGTTTCACCACATCCCAAATGTGCTCTATTGGACTGAGATCTGGTAACTGCAGAGATTATTTGACTACAGTGAGCTCATTGTCATGGTTAAGAAACCAGTAAGAAATGATTCAAGCTTTGTGACATGGTGTGTTATCCTGCTGGAAGCAGCCATCAGAAGATGTGTACACTGTGGTCATAAAAGGATAGACATGGTCAGCAACAATAGTCAGGTAAGCTGTGGGGTTTAAGTGATACTAAGTTGGTACTAAGAGACCCAAAGTGTGGCATGAAAGTATCCCCCACATTATTACACACAAACTGCCCTTAAAGCATCTCTTCTTCCCTTAAAATTCAGTGCTGCTTTATTACGTTGCAGTGTGGTCATCATCATATCATCAGTCGGCTTTTAATATCTTCCTGAAGATCCACAAATGATAATAGCAGGGTAATATGTGATTCTGCAGAGTCCTCCTTTACAAGCAGACATGCCCCTCTTGACTGTTACTCTCCATCTGAATCATCTTTCTTAATGATTCCCCACTTCTCTCTCTTCAGGTGATGGCTAAACCCAGACTATCTTCTATTGATGGGAAGTTGGCGGAAGAATTTGCTGTTCCTTCTCACGTGGAGGAGGTCAAAGCAACGATGGCTGCTTTTGCTAGTTTTCATGCAGAAACAGGACGCAAGGTGGTTCTCATCACTTCAGGAGGCACCAAAGTTCCTCTGGAGTCCCGCACTGTTCGCTTCCTTGATAACTTCAGCAGTGGCAGGCGAGGAGCCTCGTCAGCAGAGTATTTCATAGACTCCGGCTATGCAGTCATCTTCCTGCACAGGCATCGCTCACTCTACCCCTACACCCGCATGTTTTTAACCATAAATATGTTGGATGCCCTGCAGTTTGGAGGTGAAGATGGAGGAGGATCTGGCAATGCTGGTGAAGTGGTGGTTAATCAGCAGGTCCTTCCAAACATTACCAAAGTGCTGAAGCGATACAATGAGGTGAAAGACGGCAAACTTCTTTTGCCCATTGAGTTCAGCACTCTGTCAGAGTACCTGCACCTACTCAAAGCAGCAGCACAGGCACTCAGCACAATAGGTAACTATCATTTACATGTTTAAATTGTGGCTCTATCGAACCCATTCATAAATGTTTATTCTGCTTGTAGGATCAAAAGCCATGTTTTACTTGGCTGCAGCAGTGTCTGATTTCTACATCCCAGCGTCCGAGATGCCTGAACACAAAATCCAATCTTCCAATGGACCTCTTCAAGTGAGTTTTCAGAAATTTAGTGAAATGCTGCTATTGGCCTGCCTTTATAAATGGCAGTGTCAACTGGACACTCCCATGATAGCTGGAGCCTATCCCAGCTGTCATGGGAGAGAGGCAGTATGTGATATACTGAGCTAACAGAGAAACAGGCAACCTTTCACAGATACAGCTAAATTAACCTAACCATGCATGTCTTTGGACTGTGGGAGGACGCTGAGGAGAAAACTCATGCAGGCACAGGTAGAACATGCAAATTCCAACGCCTGAGCCAGCCAGTGGATTTGAACCCAGGACCTTCTGGCTGTGAGGTGATAGTGCTAACCATTTTTCCACTATGCTGCCTGGCAATGACGTTGATTTCCTTTTCAACAATGTATTTGCAAATATTTATTTTTCCAAAAATTTCTGTCTGAATTAACATGTGTAGGAAAAATAAGATGGTAAACATGGCAAACATACCCACCTAACAGCATCCATTCAGTCCCATTTGCTCTAAGCACTGCTTTGCCTAAGTACAGCTTCAAAGAGGCACTAGTAGCTTTGCCCACTTAAAAAGCATTATGGTGGTTGGATACCCCTTTGTACAGTTCCAATCTTGTTGTCCATCAATGATTTACTTTAATTTGTTGCTTCATTTGCCCTAAACATTGAGATTAGTTTAAATGTGTGACCTCCCATTTCCTCAATAGTTACTTGCCTGCCATTGCTTCTTAGTTGCTCAATTGCACTTTGTTACAAGTTTGTTCACCACATTGCTGCTAGTCTCTTCATCCTTGTATGCCTTATTACTCTCGTCATTAATAAGAATATTTTTCTGCTCTTCAGCTGAGCATGAAGATGGTCCCTAAGATACTGTCCCCACTGGTAAAAGACTGGGCACCTCAGGCATTCGTCATATCCTTCAAGCTCGAGACAGATGCAACCATCCTGCTAGACAAGGCTCGACGAGCTCTGGACACCTACAGACACCAAGCAGTGGTGGCCAATGTACTGGACTCTAGACGGGGTTATGTGGTGGTGGTGACCCCTGAGACTCAGGTTGAGTTGATTCTCACTGAGGAGGATGTAAAGAATGAGGTGGAGATAGAGGAGAGGATAGTCAGCAACCTGACATCAGCGCACAACAATTTCATAACTCAACAAGTGGGTTGACAGAAATTATTTGCATGTCTGAGCAGCTTTAAGTTCTGTCTGTGTGAGCTCAACTTTGGCTTTAAGTCATACCTGCCTGTTCTGCTGACAGTTTACTGTATATTCAGTATCCTGTACTGTTGCATAAACATAGTAATGACTGTAAATGACATTTTCCCATTTTGTGTCTGTATTTTAAGAATGAGCTTTGAGGTGTATAATGCTGTCACTGTACAGGGACAATATCCAAGTTACTGACAGATTTGAAAATCTTTATTCACATGTTCTGTAATTCCAGGCACAAAAACATTTTAAGGTTTTACAACAATGACTGATAGTTGGATAATCATATTGATATGCTTCTTTCTACAAGGCTCTTCAATAATAAACATTCAAAATGACAGTCCAGTGGTACTGTTCTAATTTCTTGGCTAACCCATGTAGGATATTTTGGACTTGGTTACTTAAGTTTGATGCTCTTCTTGACACCAGCACGAATACCAGACAGCTCTCCACTGTATCTTGTCTCCTCACGACGAACCTCACGGACCTGGTAAAATGATAAGCAACAATTTTAAACACTCCTCACAGGAATGTGTTTGACATATCCTCTTCAAACAGATTAGTCCACAGACAATCCCTGAACCTTATGATGCCAATCAGCAATGTAATGAATATGGTCACATTCATGCGTGGAATACAAACCTGGCCCTTTCTGCGGATTTTAGCCCGTCTGAACTTTTCTCTATGCTTGACTCTGGGATTACGGTCAATTTTCTTCCTCTTTGGTGTGAGACCCTTGTTCTTGGCCATCTGGGGAATTATTAAACAAACATAATCAGAATTGAGAACAGGGTATTCATGAAGTTATCTACAGTTTCATATGCTGATGTGTGACCTAAAAACTGTTCCACAAACTTAAAGTAAGACCACAGAGACTGATGATTATTTAAAGGTGTTAGCAAGCAATGTTAAGGAAAACACTTTTGAAAGCATATGTACTCGTAGTTTACAAGTATGTTAAACTGACTTCAGCAAATTCACTGTCTGAAGCTGTAATGTAGAAAAAACTTCATATACACACACTGCAATCAGCTTTCTTGTGCTACACAGATACAATCTCTTTCATGTACTACTGAGACTGCCAGGCAGATGGCGCTTCCAAGCATATATGAAGTATACTGTATAATTCACCCCTAGAGATATTTCTTCAACTGTGTTTATAACCTGTAATCCTTTATGACGTTATTACGTCAATGGGGTATGCTGCACTTGTTATTGAGATAATCCATTTAGTTTTTGGTAAATGTCTACACCTAATCAAATGTTCATCTGTTAATGATCAATATTAACCACAGATTCAGTAAGCACTCATGTATAAGTGAGTATGTCACTCAGTACCTGATAAGTGATTCCTCTTTTAGCATCTGGATCCATTTCTTCCTCCTCATCTTCATTCTCCTCCATCCTGCAACACATTGAGAGTTTTCTTAGTTCCCTTCTTGATTTTGTCAGTCAATAACTGGAATCATAGGGTGCATTCCAATACTCATACTGCCAGGGTAAAACCGTCTTTTGGTGTTAAAAAGCTCCTGTTGGGATTTACTCAAGAGGCACAGTGCTAATTTTTCAAATGGGCACAGGTATCCTGTGACTGACCTTATTAATTGTGTATTAGTAGAAGTTTCCCTTTCAGAGTTCAAAATTTGGGGAAAATATTTAAATGCATCTCACAAATGTGATTTACTAAGGTCTGTGACATGCAATTTACTGCAAATTGTGCAAAGTTTAAAGCCCGAAAAGCCTGTCTTGTTTTGTGCATGATGCGGTTGTGATAGTTGGGGGGGGAAATGTTAAAAAGTGTGCATAACTGGCCTGGGTGGATTGCTCAAAGCTGAGTACAGTGCCAAAACTTTGGTTGCTCCCAAAACTTTTCACTGAGTCCTCATCCTGCATGTTTAGAGACGAGCCCCACATACTTCTGGTCTTCAATACTACTACTATTTTGATGAAACAGCAGGGAACGTAATTAAACTGGACTTTAGAGGAAGGGAGGGAAGAGGAGAACCCTAATACAAGACATGTACAATGATACATGTCTACATGCCTTTTTATTTTTTGCACCTCTTTATCCCCGGTATTACATACCACTTTGAAATGTCTGTCAAAATGCATTAATTAATAGTACTGTGTTAGTGGTTTAATGTCTGATGGTTACAATACATAATATAGTCTTTAATAACTACCTACAGCCTCACACAGCCTGCAGGAAAAAACAGGAGCAATGTGCACATTTGCGGATGTCGCACAGTAACAGTATCCTCTTTAAAACATGGGTGGCTCAGCATCTCATGTTAATAATGTTTTGTGCTCTACACACTGTACAGGTAAATTGCAACCCACATATTTCAGGTTGATACCGTGGAATGCTTTATACTGACACAGCCTTCTAATGGTTGAAGTCTCAGGCCTCATGACCTCACACAGTCCCCAGCAATTTCTAAGAGAAGATCTCGCCTTTCTATCAATACGCTGATTCTCCCTCAGCTGCCTCATTTTTCTACATTGTCACACTGTTTTCAGAAACACATGTAAAACCTGTGCTTACACTGTATTGTTTTTGTTAGTACATTAATTGCTTCCCCATCAGGTCTGCTCATTTTTCAAACTGCTACTTTGTTCAGCTCTTAGGAGACCGCTGGTCATTAGTGAAATTAAATGGGTGCATCTTTGTTTATAAATTAGTGCACCATTAGTAGATCACCTGCAGCACTTTCTACTCTCATTTTTGCAATCGCAGCATTAGTATTTTCCTAATACATAGTATGTCAAGCACACTATGGCAGTATATTGTCTATTGCATTGGGTCACATTGTGCAGTGTCCAAGTCAATGTGGTTTTCTGTCGTTCTGACCCACAGTTCTCGCACATCAAACGATCCATCCCAGAAGTCACAGTAAAGTAGCACTGATTGCATTTACTCTATTTGAACTTAAATTTTCAGTCTAAACACCGCATTCAAGGCGCAAATGCTATCACAGAGGATTACATCCCAGGTTTATTAATACTGCAAGCAACAGTACATGCTTTGTTTGGGCAGCTTTAATATGAACTTAAAAACACAAATGGAGAGATTTGATCACCAGGAATACTTACATTTGGGCTTCTGGGTTATCGCTCTTCCGCTTCAATTTCAACCGTTCCGCTGCATCTCTGTAGAAGCGCAAAGCTTCTTCCTCGTCCAGGTCTGAGTCTGACTGCTCCTCAGCCTCAGGCACAGTTTCTCGAGATTCCTGCATTAAAAGTGTACACACGCATTAGCATTCAAGGTATGAATTAAACAACAGCACCAGCATTAATCTGAGGAAGCCCTTCAAACGTGTTAATGGTGTTATCTCACCTTTTCCTTCCTATCTGAGACTTTGGACTTCTTGCCTCCTGTCTGCTTGCTTGTGGACTTATTTTTCTCTTCACCAGCTAGTAGTTGGCGAAACTCTGGAGCAAGCCGAGCATCTACCGCACCTAGTTCATTGATGAGCTGCAGGCAGGTATCAAAGACTCAGTAAAACATTTTTTTGGATTTTGTGATTAGTTTTCAATGATGGCAGTTGTGGCAAAGTGATATTTCAAGCAATCACAGCACAATTAGCAGTAGGTCAACCATCTAAAAGAAGAGCAACATCAAAAAACTGCCAGCACGCTGGAAACAGGGAATATAAAAACAGACAGGTGGAATGTTCCAAACTAACCTTCCAAGTTTTCCACTTGTAAAAACACAAAGTTATGCTGATCATGTTGGTGAACCAGTTACTGGCTGATTATCGCCTGTCAGGACCTGATGTTATGTCTGTGCCACAGCCCTCGTTCTTCACTGGCACTAACCAAGCTTAAGACATTATTATGCCATAAAAAAGTGGCATTCATGTTTATGAGAGGGGCACACACAAATGCTCATTTTGTGAATCTTACAATCCAGATCAATACTCTTAGGAGCAGAAATTCTTGTGAAAATGGAAAAGTGATTGTAAAACAATTAATAGGACCTTAACCTTAACCCTGAGCACAATATGGCTGAAGACCTATGAGGTGACTGTTCCGTGAAAGTTTGATTAAATTTTGACAAATGCTGTAGTAGGAGTGGCGATTTTTTGTGAATTACAGATGAACAGATGACGGATGCCTCGCCACTGCATTTGCTTGTTGGTCCTTTGGTCAGATGAACTAAAACCTCTGCTTGATACTGTTTGTTACCAAAGCTGTATTTCTTCTGGCAGCTTTCATGATCCGTCAGTCATTAGTACGGGGACAAAAACAGCGACAGCAGGATTCATCCTTACCCTCAGATTAATCCATACGCTGTCACTTCACTGACATGAAGACAGCTGTTTTAATTTAATGTAAAAATATGTGGAAAGCTATAAAACACGGATCCCTAAATAATCATTCATCATGTTATGACTGGTTGTGCTGCTGAAACGTTCCTCTCATACTTAACATATTATAGATCGTGCCAATATTTTAGAGTAACAATGACTGTGATACAATTGGAACGACTTGAGTAAATGCATATCCTTCAAGCCTGTTTCAACCATTTCAGTTACTGAATTAAATTCAACTGTATTAACTACAACCTGAAATACAGTAGTTAAATACTTTAAACCTTTACACTCTTTAAAATCATTATTACTTGGTCAGAAGATGATGCAACAGGGCTATAAAAATCCCTTTGCGTTCAATATTTTCATCTTGTTACTTTCTGTGTCTCAGGTTACAGCCTAATACAGATACTGATTATTTAATTAATCTGATATCAGTCCTTTGTTGTCAAGAAATTGCTGCTACAAGGTTTGCGGTATATTGATATTTCTGTGGTGAATTGTGCTTGAGCTCCATGGATGATTACTTTTCTCATTCACTGAACAAACTGTGATCAGCTGGTCTGGAAGAGAAATCTCCAAAGTCACCATCTCAGAGTTAATCAATACAAAGTTCAGGGTTGGCTCTGAGTTTGCTGAACCTGCTTGTTGGTTAGGTTCCAGGGCCCGTAACCACGAGTCCTTTCAGTGAGCTCATAACTTGGTCTATATTTTTAACTTACACTCTGCTGGTAGTTGCTACCTAATGTATTTGAAAATAACAGGAAAACTGTTCAGCTTTTATCAATTTAACACCAACATAGCATGGGTCTGTGTGTGAACTTACATTTCTATAGGTGAGCAGTCTTTCAATCACAGGGTGGTTGTGAGCAGGTATTCGTTTTGCTTTCAGCACCAAGTAGAAGCTGATGTTTGTGCAGTAACTGTGGCAGGAAAGAAACCTAATTCAGTGACAGACTGGAACAGTTTGTCAAATGTAATTACACTTTAATCACAACTTACTTTAGATAAAGCTGCTGCTTTGTCTTGAGGTAGTCGGCACCCTTTAGAACAAAACAGGATGAAAATTGTTCAAATTCGCATCTTTGATTTCCAAAAACACAACATTGGTAAAATGTTATTTTATATTCAAACCAAACTAACACCAAATGCTCACAACACAGCACTATTTCTCCCTCAAGTATTCTAATCAGAAAAAATAAGTACTGATATGAATCTATAGAAATAAATAAAAATATTATACAATCAAGCAACAGGCTGTGACCTCAGTCTTAAGAATCTAATCATTGTTAAGAGTCTAATAGGTACACACTACAGCTTATACAGCCCCAGGTTAAAAAGGATTTGATGACAATTTAGCTGATTATAAACAGGTTATAGATGGCACACTGTAAAATACAATCCTGCTGAGCTGCTGACGCTCTAAGATCGACAGGTCAACACGAATCCATCTATCGCTGTTTATCTAGGTTCAGGTTGTGGGGGCAGCAGTCTTAAGCCCCTGTCACACCTTGACGATTTAACAAGCGCATGTCGACGTATGAAAAAATCTGCAAATACGCTGGCCTATGTCAATTAAGTTCCAGGCAAGTTTTGTATAAGTTAAGAGCATTCTGAAGTACGCTAGTATACATTGTAGTACAGCGAGGTTGCTGGAAAATTGTGAGCATGCACAAATCTCTGATGTTTGCCAGCATGTGGCTAATAAGTCCCACATACGCAGACCATATGTTGCAGGTACGTTATGCATATAGAGACTCACGTTACTCATATGTCGAAATACGTAATGTCTAGCGTACCCAAAACGTATTAATAACCTATGAGTAACGTGTTTTTAACATATCAGTAACATATATCAAACTTACGTCCAACGAATATTGACGTTTGCAGATGTATCTGACATGTTAACAGTCGTACTGAACGTGTTTCTAACACACAGCTACCATATAATTGCGTATGTGCTGCATTTAAGGGAAGTGGTATAAATGGGCTTCAAGTTGTGAATGCCGGCAAAAACGCTAGCATTCATTGGTATTACGTTCTATATATGTTAGCAATACGTTATGTATATGTCCATTTAACATCCTTGTTCTGCATATGCCAGTGTTTTAGAGGATTTTGGATGAGTCAGCATAAGCTTGTTAAATTGTCATGGAGTGGCTGGGCCCTTAACAAATATGCCCAACTCTTTTCCCAACAGTGGGAAAGGTGTGAAATACTTAACCTAGGAGGCACCCAGCAGGCATCCTAGACAGACGCTCAAACCACCTCAACTAGCTCTTTTTGGTGTGCAGCAGTGGCTCTACTCTGAGCCCCTCCTGAATGACCAAGCTCCTCAGCCTATCTTTAAGGCTAGGCCCAGACACCCTTTAGAAGAAACTCATTTCAAGACTCAAGATTCAAGAGCTTTTATTGTCATTTCAACCACATATAGCTGACGCAGAACATAGTGAAATGAGATGGCGTTTCTCCAGGACCTGGTGCAACATATAAACATATAGACATACGACAGGAGGTTTTTTTTTCAGTTTAAAATTTAAAATTAGAAATTTTAAAATAAACAAAGTGCAACGTGTGCAACATAGTGCAATAGTTGCAAACAATGCAAAGAACTGCAAACAATGCAATTTCCACTGCTTGTATCCATGATTACCCATGATCTCATTCTTTCAGTCAGCATGCAAAGCTCATGACCACAGGTGAGGGCAGAACCATAGATGGGCCAGTAAATCAACAGCTTTGATTTCACATTCAGCTCGTTCTTTACCACAACAGACCATTGCAGACACCAAACCAGACACCAAATGGCTAAGAATCATGGACTCTGATTTGGAGGTGGTAATTATAACTCACTGCCCCAGTGGGTGCCTGATGAAACACAAAAAAACCCATCTTGTACAAAAAGCAAGAAGGTGATCCAGAGACCACTAAACCAGAAACCCTCTGCCACTCGGCTGCATCTAGAAATTGTGTCTATAAAAGTAGTGAACAGAATCAGTGTTGGGAGGGCAGACCTGGCAGAGTCCACTGGGCCAAATTATTGGCAATGCGAACCAAGCTCTCACTACTGTTGTATACGGGTTGAATAGTTCAAAACAAAGGCAGCAAGAATTCAGTCAGATAGTCATCAACTAAACACCATACACCAATGTCCTTATTTGGTTTAAACAATCTCTGATCTTCCAAAAAAGAATATTTGCCATGTCTTATGTTGCATATTTATGTACTTGTACTTGCGATTTTGAGAGCACAAGCACATTCACACTGACAGACAAGGCTATACACTATGACTACCGGATAGCAGTCTCATTAGGGGTGCGAAACACAGAGGAACTCACAATGCAGTATTATCACAACAAGTTCCCCCGATGATGGTATTACAATGCAGCGAGTCTCACATACCAACAACTGAAGAGTAGCCCTAAAAAGCCAAAAGGAGGAATTATGTATTTATCCCCTGTATTGTGGTGTTAATCTCTGTGCCTAGCATTATTATTCAATTAAATCCTGGCCACCTGATAAACAGAAGTCCAAAAATAATGTTTTTTGAGCTCAATTTTGGTCTCTTTAACAACTCCTAAGAAAAATATCTGACCTGCTAAATGTTTCATGTTCACCAGCTTGCCACTTGCTGCATCTGAATAGGTAATGTACAGTGTTTTTAAGAGCTTTTCACTAGAAAGCATCTCTATGAGAGTGGTAAGAAAAAAAATCAGACAAGCTGGACATATGATACTTGCTTTGAAGCTCTGTGGCTCTGAAGGGAGCTGCAGATGATTCAGGTTTATCACGAGTAGCCATTTCATGATTGTCACAATGTTCTTCTTCTTTTTCATTCAGTTGCTCCCTTTGGAGGTCACCACAGAGGATCATCTGCCTCCACCTCAACCCTATCCCTTGCATTCTCTTCTGTTACACCAACCCTGTTCATGTCCTCCTTTATTACATCCATGAACCTTCTCTATGGTCTACTTCTTTTCCTCCTGCCTGGCAGCTCTATTTTCCAACATCTTTTGCCCAGTATATCCACTATTCCCTCCTCTGTACGTGTCAAAACCATTTCAACCTTGCCTCTAACTTTGACTCCAAACTGCTCAACCTGAACCCCTCTGATATACTCAATTTTAATCCTTTCCATTCCAGTCACTCCCAGTAAAAATCTAAGCTCTGCCCCCTGTCTTTTTTGCCAGTGCCACCATCTTCAAGCCATACATCATAGCAGGTCTCACTGCTGTCTTGTAAACCTTCTATTTTATGCTTGCTGCTATCCTTCTATCATAAAGTACCCCTGACACTTCCACCCACTCCATCCTTCTTTTTCACCTATCTTATGCTCTGTCCATTGCTTTGGATGGTTGATCTCAGGTATTTACTGCCTCTACTCCTTGTATCTTCACCATTCCACCTACCTTGCTCTCATTCACACACGTATTCTGTCTTGCTTCTACTTTCATTTCTCTTTTTTCTTCCATGCATGCCTCTTTGTCACATTGTTTTTACGTTGTTATTTTAAAATTATTATAAAAATACTGATTCTAGGTGCCTTAAAATTTAAATCATGGTGACAACTTAACCAACAGTAATGTAGCTAAGCACACTCACCTTTCCTGCAGGGATCTTTCCATCCTTAACCATCTGTATGAGAGGCTGTAAATCATTCTTCAGTTCAGTAAGCTGTACAAAGAAACAGAAATAATTCACATCAATTACATGTTGTTCTTTAATTTAAAGACTCAATAAATCTTAAGCTGTTTCTATCTGTTCCGTTTATGTCTTACCTTTGCCTTGAAGTCCTGAATAAGTTCAAGCAGCTCTGGTGACTCCTTCTTCAAAAGCTTCATTTTTTCCTTCTGAGACATCTGCTTCAGGTCTTTCACAATCCTCTCCTCTTTTTCTACAGTCCTTTCATCCTTCTCCTCCACAGCAAATTCCTTCATGAAAAAACAAAAAGCCATTTTAAAAATATATATCAATATCATCATTATCAGACAAGATATTAACTGCAGGCGTACAAGTCAGATTTAAAACAAAAGTACCTCGAAAAAGGTCAAGTCATAATCCTCTTCACTCAGATTTTCAGCTATTCGTTTCTGGATGTTTTTGGCCTCTTCTTCTTCCTCTTGTTCCTCAGCTTCCAACTCCTCTTGTAATTTCCCTTCTGCAATAACGATTAAAATGTTGCAAAAATAAGAGATAAATCACCACAAACTACAAATAATTTGGTAGGAGATTAAAGAGGCTTACTTGTGGTCACATAATCTGAATCATAGAATAATTTCTTCTTCCTGCCCCAGGCCATTTCATTAGGCAGATCTGCAAAAGACAACAGAAATGCATTTAAACAGAGAGGCTCAAATTTAAACAAACACTTAAAATGGATCATTTCATACCTTCATCATTTTTCCCTTCTAAATCACTCTCCATGTCTGTCCCCTCTTCCTCGTTCTCTTCTTCTTCCTCCTCCTCCTGCTCTTCTTCAGATTCAGAATCATCCAGGGGCATCACTTCCTCCTGTGAAATTAAAATTATCTCAAATTTGTTCTCGGTTAAACAACATTTTTCATACAAAGTTACATTCGCACAAACATGTAAGGCATCACCTCATCATCCACTTCCTCCTGATCGCTCTCCATTTGAACACCACGGGCGAGAAGTTTCTGTGGCAAAGAAACACAGTAGGAAAATGTTACAGAACATAACTTTGGTACTGTGCAATTATCACAAAGCAACTAAAGAGTTGAACTTACTGCAATCTTCTCATCGTGAAATTCATCGATTTTGTCTTTTGTGTACTTCGAGGATTTCTGAAAGAGAAGAGAAGACACCAGTTGATGGGGTGACACCTGTGTGGTGTTTATTTTCTGATGCAGAGCTGGGAGGTGAACTATTCTATAAAAATGATCATATGGGATCACAGCTGCCTTCGTCATCATCTTTGACTGGTCACAATGTTTGAGTTCAGTTTAGAAATCACTGAATTGTTGGTCACAGAAAGCAACAGTTTGAGTGGACATTTCTTCTCAGTGGGCCATGCTGACTTAGGTAAAGTAAGCAAGGGACCACAAATTAAGCAACTGAATAGTAGCAGGAGGCACTCATTAAAGCATTACACTATATGGTCAGAAATATTGGGCCACCTACACATTACACATACAGTAGCTTTTATGACTTCCAATTCTAAATACATAGGCAGTAATGAATTTGCCCCCCCTTTGAAGATATAACAGCTTGTACTGTTCTGGAAAGGCTTTCTACAACATTTTAGAATATGTCTGTAGAAACTTTTGCCAATTCATCCAGAAGAGCATTTGTAAGATAAGAGACTGATGTTGGATGAAAGGACCTGTCTCATTCTAGTTCATCCCAAAAGTGTTCAATGGGTGTGTCATCCAACCATGCCTTTATGGAGCTTGAAAGTCAGTAGAAGCAAGGCACAATATTTTATTCATAATAAAATATTCATTAATATTGTTTTTCAAAAAACCAAGGTGAGAACAAATAAAAAAGTAGATGCATCACCATTAAAGGGGTAAATTTGTGGAATAGTTTAGATGATAAAATAAAAGGGTGTTGTTCAGTAAAAATATTTAAAAGAATGTACAAATTTAAGGCTATTGAAAAATATAAAGGACTAGTGGAATTGGTTTCAAAGAGGGCCAAGCACAAAAAATTTAAACTTCAGCTTGGACCCTTCCAGTCTTTGTCCTTGATTTAAATCTGAAGGATTGTATTATTTCTTTTTATTTATTTAGTTTTTGATGACTGAAATAAACTAAATAAATTAAACTAAACTAAAATGCCTTGTATCACTATATGACCCTTTAGGAGGTTGTTGCAATGAGCATTTTTACTCTGTATGTCAGCATGTCGATCAGATTAAAAGCTTATAATGATAACGCATACTGGACGCATTGAACACACATTGAAACTAAGATCCCCATTTATGAGTCGTTCATAAATTTTATGCAACACATTCCTGGACACTCATTATACTTTTCTTGGGGACCTTTTCAATTGTTGCCACTTTCCCCTACTATTGCCATCTCTTTCATTCTCACTCTGTTTCTGTCAGCAATGAATAATTGATAATCCAATACGATCTTGAGCTTTAAGAGTTTGAGTGCTCTGTATCTGTCTCATAATGATTAGTGAAAGGGTCACACAGCTCAAGCCCCTCAGTCACCAGCATCCGCCCTTAATCCTCCCTAATCCTCAAAACAATGGGCTCCTCCATGCAGGGAACTGTGACAGATTTTTATCATCCTGCTCTGAGGGATCAGTTTGCCTTCACACTGCCAACACAACAATGATAGCAGTTTAGAACTGCCTGCCCTTAGAAGTGCCAAGTCCAGCTTTATGCATGCCACAAGCTACAGAAAGTGTAGGTAATGGATGTAGAGGAGATTTGACATGTGTTGACATGAGACACCTCTTTTCCCCTCAGTGTGATTTGTGTTTCAGTGTTAACATATTTACTCCATCCAAGTCCTTGTATGACCAGCTAGACATTTCATATGGAAGGATCAAGGCTGGCTTGTTGTTTGTGCAGCCAGAAGGGCTGGCTTTGGTGCTGGCTTTGGATTCTGACCAAAGAGCTGAGGTGATTCAGACTGAGAGAGAGAACCACTAATGCAATGCAGGCACTGGATGACCAAAATATCACCCATTGTGCACCAAAGGAAAAGAGTGTAGCATTAACATATATATCCAGACTGACAATAGCTCTGCTGCAAAGTACACTTAAATATGAGCATATATAAACAAGCACATGCATATAGGTGTTTTATCATACTATGACTTTTTCATTTAACTTATTTCAGTTGGTATCTGGTCATGCTGAGAGCAATGAATAGCAGTCAGGTTGACACACATATAAGTGAATATATATATATATATATATATATATATATATATATATATATATATGGGACACACCCATAATGGCTAACCGTTGGCCAGTCAGTCCTGATCCTGAAGGATCCCCAGACAGGACCAGTCCCATCCAACTACAGGCAAATAACCTGCCTATGTACAATATGGAAGCTCTTGTCAGGCATCATAGTGGCTAAGATGAGCAGGCACATACCCAAATACATGAGCGGGGCCCAGAAAGGAATTGGCAGAAATTCCTCAACTCAACTTGACTCTCACCAGGCCCGTTGGGCATTATTCTTTGGTAGGTTTAATTTCATCATTACTTACTGCCCCATAACATAAAACCAGGTGCTTTCTCCTGTCAGTGCTCTGTGTCAGATACTTCCAAAGGTCCCAACCTAATCTTGCCCTCTTCCTGCATTGTGGGATCCCTGACCTTGGAAATTGAAACTATAATCCAGCAAGCCACCACTGGGGAACCAGATCCCGGGGGGGAGGGGCCACCTAATAGGTGATAAGTTCCCCAGGCAGTGCGGTCACAGGTTCTCCATTGAGCCCATCCAGCTACAAGTTTACATGCCACCCTGACATCCATCACATGTTAACTTACCTGCAGAGAGTGTGCTGGTGGCCCTGCTTGGAAAAGGATGTCCGCTCCTACATTGCTGTCTGCTCCGGCTGCGCCCAACATAAGTCCTCACACACCACACCTAGCTGGCTCCTCCTACTTCTCCCTGTGCCTGGTGCCTGTCCCTGAGACTGTACGCTAAGCAGAAGGAAAGAGGCCGAGGACTAGTGAGCGTTAGAACCACTATCCAGGATGAAACAACAAAGAGCCATGAGTACATCAGAAAGATGGCCACGTCTGATCAGGTGCTTAGTGAATACCTCAGGCAGCAGAAACCTAGGATAGAAGAGGAGCAAGAACAGGAACCATCAAGGAAGGACAGGCCCCTGTACAGCATGTACCACCGGCAGATAGAGGAAGTGGCTAATGTCAAAAATCTTACCAATGGCTGGACAAGCTGGACTGAAAGACAGCACAGAGGCACTAATCATAACTAAAACCTAACTATGATCTTTATCCAAAAGGAAAATTTTAAGTCTAATCTTGAATGCAGAGAGGGTGTCTGTCTCTTGAATACAAACTGGGAGCTGGTTCCACAAGAGAGGGGCCTTATAGCTGAAAAATCTGTCTCCCATTCTACTTTTAAAAACTTTAGGAACCACAAGTAGGCCTGCACTCTGAGAGCAAAGTGTTCTATTGGGAAAATATGGTACAATAAGGTCTTCAAGATAGGATGGGGCCTGATTGTCTAGAACTTTGTAAGTGAGTTGAAGGATTTCCAACCAGCAAATCAGACCAATCCAGTCCCAGTTGTATGCTGTGTAGTTACCTTCATGGATGGTCATCTTCAGAATAATATAGGTTATGGCTAAACAATTGCTATGGTGCAGATTTTATGTGAAACTCTAAATTAAACTTTACCCAAGTGACCTTTGCCTGAGTGTATACAGTGTGATAAATTACCCAAAAATCATCATTCAAGCCAATCTCTGATTGGTTTACATGAGCAAAACTGACTTGGTTTGAAACCTACTGGCTACATAAATCCAATTTATTATTGTTTGTTGCCATGAATAAAACAATTAAGTGTCTTAAATTATAATTTATTATGGATTTTTAAGCAGGTTAATGATATGTTGTTCAGATACGGTTGGCAAAAACATTTAATTTAATGCACTGGTCAGTTTTGAGATTGTGTCCTATTTTCTTTTTGTATCATGTCAGAGTTTTAGAACACTTCTTCTACTTATGTAGACATTTTCTGCAACTTAGTATATGTGTAATGAGATAATCGTGCTTTTTCATGTATAAAAATACAGAAATATGATACAATTTCTATTTTAAAATGCCTTAATCTAAGTAATCAATGATTGAGATATACTGTATATTACTCTTTTTAAGCATAGAGTTTTAAAATACACAGTTTTAAAGACCATTTTAAAAATATTAAATATATTTTTTTTTCATATACTCTGAGCCACAAATCTACACTTCACTCCGCTTAAGTTTTATTCGTATTTATATTTTATATGACAGTTTTTGCAGTGGGGTTTGTTCATGTATCATTCAAAAGACTGAATTATAGAACAGTTTACTCCTAAAAACATGGAGGAAAATTGACTTTTTCTGGCTGTTGTCAGTCATATCTGATGTATAGAGTGATTTAAAAAAGTCAAATCCCTTCTGTACAAAGCTTTGATTCTAACATCTAAACAAAATGAAACACAAATGTTTGAAAAGTTTGTATAGATAATGCATAATTGCACATTAAAAAATAAGGTTTCAGAAACAAATGTAAATAAAAAAATATAATATTTTTAATGTAAATAATAAATAACTGCCATAGCTTAATGGTAATGTCTATTTGCAGAAAATAAAACTTTATTCTCCTCTAGTGTCCTTCTAAAAAGGTAATTTTTGTTCATGGGCTTTAAATTCTGTGTACTGTCTGATATTTAAAACCCATGCATTACAGCTTAATGTTAGTCAGTACCAACTACAAATGCACTATATGGACAACTGGTCATGCAATCTGCTTTTCCAAAAAAATTGTGAAAGAATGGGTCATTCTAAAGAGCTCACTAATTTGAGCATGGTACTGGTAGGATGCCACTGTTACAACAAGTAAGTTCATAAAATTTCTTCCCTCTCAGATATTCCTTGATCAAATGTAAGTGGTATTATTGGTTTTCTCTCTCATACTGTAGGGTTTTTACCTTACAATGTAAAGCACCTTGAGGTGACTTTTCTTGTGAATTGACACTATATAAATAAAATTGATTTGAATAGAAAGGAAGGGTCTTTAGTAAATGCCAGGAGAAGATTACCTGCATTGTCTAAACTGTAAAGTTTAAAGGAGGACAGATACAGCCATGAGGATATTTTTCAGAGGTTGGACTGGAACAATTATTTCCAGTGAACAGAAACCTTAAAGCTTCAGCTTGCCAAGACATTTTGGACATGCTACTATTTTTGTGGTAAAAATTTGGGGAAGGCCATTTTTTCCTTTGTTTTGTGCCACAGTGCACAAAACAAAGTCCATAAAGGCATGGCTGGATGAGTGGAAGAACTTGACTGGCCCACACAGAACCCTGACCTCAACCCTTTTCAACACCTTTGGGATGAAATAGAGCAGAAACTGAGAGCCTGGCCCTCTTGCCCAACAGCAGTGCATGACCTCACAAATGTCTTTCTGGATAAAGGGGTAAAAAGTCCCACGGACACACTTCAAAATCTTGCAGAAAGCCTTCCCAAAAGAGAGGAAGCCGTTATTGCTGTAATAGGGGGACCAACTCCATAATAATGGCTATGGCTTTAGAATGGGAAATCATAAAAACACTTGTAAGTGTAACATGTAGGTGACCCATATAGTGTAGATAGCAAATTAGTAACAAATGAACATGTGTTTTAAAATTTAATATTCTAAACGACACTGCAGAGATTTTATTGCATAAAGGCAATTACATTTACAGGCATGTTTGTCATGGTTCTCCTGTTTGGTCCCCTCTTCTGAACTTTTCTTCCTCTCTCTCTCTCTCTCTCTCTCTCTCTCTCTCTTTCTCTCTCTCCTTCCCTGGCTTCCTGCCTCCTTTCTTCCCTAGTTGTCTTCGTCTTAGTCTGAGTCTTATTTTGGTAGTCTGTCTGGTCCCCGTGACACTCCCCTTTCCTTTATCGTCTCAGCTGTGTTCCCTACCACCTGTCGTCCTCTCATTGGTTGTCTCCGTCTATTTAAGTTCTGTCTCCTCGTCTCTCTTGACCGGTCATTGATGTTGCTGATGTCATGTCGTCATCGTCATCTCCATCACCCTGCCTGTGTCTTCCCCCTCTTTGGATTATTTCCCCCGGCTTCCATCCTGGGTGGTTTTTGGTTTTGGACTGTATTATCTTTCGTTGGCAAAATAAAGCCTATTTCTAGTCATCATGTCTGTCTCTGCGGTACTGCTTCATGGGTCCACGCCTCATCTCTACACAACACACCGTGACAATGTTAGTCCAAATGGCCTGTCTGGACCTTTCTCACTGTTACCTGTTGCAGCTCAATGTAACAAAAGCACCATATTTTATTGTTTTTTGTTTGTTTCTAATAATGTGAACTGACCCTGGATTAAAAGCGCTAGACGAATGACCTGAGCATGTTGAAAATCAAATCTGTGAGCAATAAGCTTATCCACAGCAATCATATATTCTTAACAATTATCCTACTTTATAAAGTAATTCCTTAAACCTGAAGTCACTCAGTTGTATCAGTGGATGTGTTCATGCTGAGTTTACAAAGTCATTATGAGTACTTCCCACATTCCTAAATTATACAGCACTTACTGCCAGGCCTTTTGACCCACCTGAAGACATACCTTGAATACTCTAACACTGTATTTCAGATTCAGAGCAGATTCCACCCTCGAGCATTATGATAATATTTCCAACTAGCCATATCAGTGAAAAATGCCTATCACACAGGGATGCACAGAAACACCCATTGTATCTTTATCTGAAAGCACACATACATGCACAGAGCAATGGCTGCATCCATAAGGAAACAGCAGAATGGAGATGTACAATAACAGCCGTTATTACTTGGCATTTGGCAGTGACATCAATCAGAGCCAGCCATTCCAAGTGCTGTGATGGTACATAACTGCTCAGCCAGAGAGCTGATTTAATAGAGCATGGTCTGATAAAGTCCCTGCAGAGATCACTTCATGGCCAGTAGGTTGCTCAGGCAGCTAATTGGTCAAAAAATAAAACCTCTCTCAGGAATTGGATCTCAATGTTATCACAGTGAGTCTGGCACACTATTAATGAGTTGCATTGGCTCCCTTTAGCCCCCTAACTATATTTCTGCTCAGGCTGTGCAAGGGGAACTGTATTTGGGCATAATTATGGTGATGATGACCAAATGTTTACCTTAAGTAGAGTCTGCGCACAGGAGGATTTCAGCAGACTCTGTACGGTTGTAATAAGCCAGAGAATAATGATGTAGGCGCACCATGTCAGCTGCTCAGTTATTTTACAGCAGGTCATACAAAATATTCCCTCATCCACATTCACTTGTACCTATAAAAATCTAGGGGGACAGACTATACTCGTCTGTTTTCATTTCAGTAAGTTAACTAATGTTTTGTGTTTGATTGACACAGTGGTATTAAACAGAATCACAGTCTAACCCCTGTCAATACAATGTGCACACAAGGACATACTTACTAAAGTGGCAGATCATTACTATGAAATGCAGTTCATTTTTAGGGCGGAACATACCTGCACAATTAATTTTTTTATGATCACACTTTGATTCAGTGGCTGATGTTAACATTTTTTGCAGCGGTAGAAACTCTACCCTGGCTGAATGCATGAAGCTTTGAAGTTCAAGGCACCTTTGAGCTTTGCATAGGAGAAAAAGTGGTCAAAATAATAACTTTTGCTTAATTAGCACACTGAAATATAATTAAAAGCAAAAAACTGCACCACAACTTTCTTAAACTAACCCAAAGCACACAAATTAAAGCCATCAGGGTAGGAAACTGAAAAATTCCAGTCGCTTGATCACTCAGACATCAGTCTTAACAAGGAACCTTAAAAGACTGCTGAGGAAATACTATCTACCTTAGACAAAGATAGAGCCCTGATCAAAATTCCCAAATGCACTACTTTCTTCAAAGATCCCACACAGTAACAGGCTTTTACCTGCTGCAGTTTGAACGTTAAAACATTGTTCACAACCTATGGCTGGATAATAACATTCATAAAAGTAGCCTCTCCTTTTGACTCAACAGTGTTTTGGCCATGGTTGGATTATCACCTGGTGCAAAGTGGAAAACTGCTGCTGTGTCCAAGGCCATCAAGCGGCCACAAAGTGCCCAGTGTTTCTTTGTAATTTGGGTTTTAGCCAATTTCAGAGAAGTACTGTATCGCATTGTAGTTTTAAGATGTATCTATTGTATTTTGCTAAATCATCCCATGTTTAACATTCGGTTGGAAGCATCTTCCCTGGGACCTGCCCTCCTAAGCAATTTCAACAAAGCCAGTTATTTTGCTCACATCCAGCTTCACTAAAACTGTCAATGAAAATCAAGCTAAGGTGTCTCATGATGGCAGTTATCAAATCTTAGTCAACTCAGATTTTCTATTATTGTCATGGTCCCCTGTTCTCCAGTTACTGACCCTATCTTTTTCTGTCTTTTGGCTTTATCTTTCTCTCCTCTATCTAGTATGTTTGTGGACGTGGGTGGCTCTAACTCTGTTTGGGTTTCGTGAGTGGGTGTGGAGTATTATTACTGCTTACCTGCAATATTTAAGCCCAGTCCTTGTCTCCACTCTTTACTAGATTGTTAGTTAATCTCAAGCCACTTTGCATGTTTCTTGATACTTTGACCAACCTTTTCCTGCACTGTACTTACCCTGTTTCTCTGCTGCCTCTTGTAGTGCCTCCAATGCCCCAGCTCTGTGTTTACTATGCTTGGATGGAATGCTTGACTCCAAGGAATTCCCACACTCAGCCTGAGCGACATGTAAACCAATACTTACCTGTTGCACATTCCATTGGAAATTCTGTACAATCTCTTTGCGCGATTAAATGCTCTAAACTTATATTGCTCTTCATATCCTGCCTTTGAGTCCTTCTAGTGAATCCTGACAGCTAGGATGGTGCTCAGATAAAAGGAGGGGTGTTCGCACCAAGTGATATTTGCAAACACTGACGGGTCTGGAGCTGCATACTTCTCACAAGAAACTGAAACTGTAATTTAAAACAAATCTACTTAATCAAAAGATATGATATGGTCTAAAAGCAACAGAATTGCTGCAGCCAAACTGAGGAGAGATGGTTAGCCAACATAAAGTACATTTTCCAGTCTTACTGACCAATCAAAAACTTTTACACTATAAGTCACATTTTCTTTGTCACACACTCTCATAGAGCAATCTTTAATCCATATCTCTGGCCAATTTAGAATCCCCAGTTAACTTTACATGCATGTGTTTGGACCCTTATCAATGGCTATGTACCTCCGGCTAGTCCTTTGTAGTCTCCCTAAGGGGTCACCACAGAGGATTAATCCACACTGGTAATTTGGCAGACGTTACAGCTATTCTATTAAAATAATGGGTTGGTTTATACAGTTAGGTCCAAGCTTTTTTGGCAAATACCTCACCTCAGTGGATTTTAAATCAAACAATCAAAATGTAGTCAGAGTGCAGACTTTCAACTTTATTCAAGGGGTTTGACAAAATATTTACATTAAGTGTTTATGAATTTCAGCTATTTTTATACATAGACCCCAATTTTTAGAGGCTCAAAAGTAATGGGGCAATTAACTGACAAGAAGTTTCATGGCCAGATGAGGCCTTTTAGTATGCTTTCCCTTGACATATTAACCAGATAAAGGCTCAGAAGTAATAGGACAAACTAATATAATTTCAAATGTAAGGATTTTTGTAATACTTGGATGAAAATCCTTTGCAGTGATTGCCTGAAATTGAGAACCCACCATCACCAAATGCATTTTTTTCTCCTTTGAGATGCTCTGCCAGGCCTTTACTGTATCTGCCTTTAGTGGCTGCTTGTTTGTGGGTCTCGATGGCTTCATTTTTTCTTCAGTAACTGCAAAGCTGCTCCTTTGGGTTAAAATCAGGAGGCTAACTTTGTAGCCATACATGTACAGTAAATGCCATGACATTGCTTATGTTTTTGTTATCTCTGTGACAACTTTATTTTGTTTTTTCATCCTAACAATGGCCTCCCTCACTTTGATCAACACCTGTTTGGACCTCGTATTTAGGGTTTCAGTAACCAGCCACCAAATGCAAGTTCAACACTTGGACTCAACTTTCTTATTTATTTATCTTAGGTCCATAAGATTTTATAAAAGCTTGTGGATCTAACTGTATCTATTCTTGTGACCTATAAGGCAATTTATGCATCATTCTTCAGCTGCAACTCTCGTAGTCTAAAACAAGGTCAACAAGTAGCCTAAAAAGCGTTTGCGCTACTTGTTTAGGATTGTGTCGCTATCTGGAGGCCTAGAAGACACTGACATGGCTTTAAATTTTTTTTCAACCCTCAAGAAAGAAACTGAGGAGGAATAACAGTTCTTCTGCTGAAAATCAGCATCTGTTGTTGATGCATGTCAGGGAAAGCAAAGCGGCAAGGCTGTCTCTGAATGTACCTTTTGGCTGCTTCACCAAGGGGTAGCCACAGCGGATTAATCCGCATTGGTAATTTGGCAGAGGTTTTATCCCGGATGCCCTTCCTGACACAACCCTCCGCGGTGAGAGGGGCTTGTGTCCCCACCTGGAATCAAACCAGGGACCTTTGGCTTCAAAGGCGAATGCGCAAACCACTACACTACCGAGGACAGAAGCAAAAAGGCTGTTTCTAAGGACTTAAAACGGTGATGCTAACTGGCTAGTAAGCATTGCTGGTCTTGTGGCTCAAACATAGCATTATTAAGATCAGGTTATGCTTGCATCAAAAATTACAATGGCAAAGTACGTGGGCAAAGTAAAAGTTAAAATTAAATTATCCTGCTTTGTAGTATAAGTATTCACCATCTATTGTATCTATTGTAATGCAAACACAGTAGGTGCTCTAAGTTCATACAATTTCATTATGGAACTTCACTGTCTGGTGAAGACCATAAGAGGACCTTGCCAGATCATATTTCAAGAGTCTTTCATGCTTTTATTCTATATTGTATCAATACAGTACCCATCCTTAAGTTACATTGGAGTGTGTCATAGTATGGGACTCAATAGTAATTTTATTTATTTATTTTTTAACCTGGGACTCCCGAAGACATTAATTCGGGCAATATTTTCTATCTTAAGCTGCACTGAGCAACTTGGGGGTGGCTGTTTATTATTTACGGCACATCATAGCTCCCTTCTTTGCCTTTTATCTCTATCTCTGCCCCCCGCCCCATACACTCCTGTCGACTCTTCCTTCCTCTCCTTGTGCCCACCATGGCGTGACAGGTGACTGACGATGCTAACAATAGTGGGTGAGGCTGCCCCTGCTCAGTAGAGCACAAGCAGCATGATAAATTACCCTCATCAGTTTGTTTTGCCAACAGCCCACACAGGTCACCACCAAGGCCGGTCGTGACATTTTGTCGTGTACTGTATATGTAAATACCTGCCAATCAATTAGCACGCCGCTCCCTGTGCTCCCTGTGCTGCCCATTGTGATTAAAATGTATTGATTGTGGGCTAAAATCAACACCAGTCAGCCTGCCAAAAGCCGAGGGGTCAACAGGACATGGCGGAGTAAATAAGGTGGGGAAATATAACTTATTTTATGTTTCTGTTTCTTCACGCATTTCTCATCACTTCCCTTCACTTTATTCTTTATCGCCATCATAAAACACAGTGAAATTTGCTGAAAATGAGAAAACTCCAATGTAAACAGACTGAGCAATAAATTTTAGGAAGGCTGTCAACGCTTTGTGCAATTCAGGTTGATATGTGATGGGAAAATGATGGTGGCAGCAGCGTTATGAGCAGCTTGACGCTTGCAGGTTATCTAAGCCAAGTCATGTGTGTTCCATATGCATGAATGCAGTTTTACATGCATGTCACAGACACTGTTGCACATCCTCGTGGTTTTCAGTAAGCAGTGACAAGACTGATGGACAAAGAGCAAGCGCTTTGGAGGCTGTTAAGACGAAAAAAATACACTCAGGTTTTAATTTAGTACCAAAGACTTAAAAGGAGGGGGGTAAACAACTCACTGCTGGTTTACAGAAATACTGATTAAAGCAAGAACTTATCATTCAAAACCATACCTGCTTACACAAACAGTGATTGCACAGGAAGAGTTGAGAGGAAGGAAAAAGAGGGAGCACTTCTAAAAGAAAACTTCTTTCTAAACCTGTGATTTCGAATTGATTTCCACATCTCCTGTATGAAACAGAAAAAAGGTTCCTGTGTTGTTGGGTTTTTTTTTTGTGCATGGACATGTAGGCAATTTTTCAATTGTAACTACAACAAAAACTCAGTTTTCTATGCAGGCGCCAAAACATTTCTTGGCTGCAAGCTACGCTCAAACCTTCTCTTTTTCACTCTCCCCAATGCATCTCGGCCTTCCTTTCTCTATCACTGATGACTTTGGCGGCAGCAAACCAGGTCGAGCACACCCACCTCCAATCTCACTGCAACACCACCATCTTATTCACACAAAGAAGAGTTTTTGTTCTTTCTTTTCATCGTAAAATAGCTCCTGCAGCACAACAATATCATCACATTTTTGCTATTATTTTATAAGAAGCTCAAGTGCAGCCAGTAGCATTCCGGCCATTTAATTCTATAATTGCAGGACCTGGTAAGGACATTTGTGGTCTCCACAGTTTCCATACATCCTGATTATCCTCAACTTCCATTAACCTAAAAGCTTCATATGTTCATACAGGTGTTTTTGGACAGTTTAAGGATTATGGTTTGTTCAGTTTAGTCCATCAGAGGTGGATTATGGCATGTGGGTCATGTTTGATCACTCATTCAGATGAGCACTGCTTGATCCACCTGATGTCATGTGGGCTAAAGCAGACACATTCCATCATTTTTCTTTTCCTTTTACTGCTATAAAATAAAGAACAAAACAAGTCATAAACAAATTTCTTACCCATTAATTGTTTGTAATTTGTGACCTCAAACAGTTATAGTCCACTGTTGTCGTTGTTTTGGATTTTAATCATAGTATTTATTGCCGATTCTGCCATGTCCACCATCTGCTGCATAGCTCTAAATGTCATTAACAGACAGACCTCCAGTTGCAGTAAAAATGTCCTGCCTTTTGCTCGCAGTGCTGTTTGAAACAGCAGTCAGACAACCTCTAAGAGGTCTCATGCTCCAGGATTTAGAAGAAAAAGTACAAGAATGAATGAATGGTATGCGATGCTATAAGACTGGGATTTCCATTTGCAGTAATTTATGTTTGTTGGTATGGCTGTGTTCTGGGAGCACAGTTATGGTTTTGAATTTTTCATTAGTTTTTGTTTTGTTTTTGTTTCAGCTGCTTTCAAGAGCAGGTTGGTTTTTTTAGCCTTGTTTTTATTCTTTAAAAAAAGTTCAGTTTTTATTAGTTTCAGTAGTTTTCAGTTTCTAAATTATTACAAAATGGGCATTTGTCAGGAGAGGATTTAAGAAGTTCAGAACCCGTACTACAATACAAACACTTGACTCTCAGTCATGTGTATGTCATGCTCCCAGCACACATATGCACCAACACCACCACATGCTTGCACCAAATTGAGAAAAACTGAACAAGTGGTATTATCTCTTCTTTTAGTCAGTTTTACAAGTATATAACATCTTTTCAGTTAGTTTGCAAAAGTCTAATTATATGTGTTATATAAGTAATTATAATAAAACTGAACAGAACAGAATATAAATAGTGCACCCTATATGAGGTTTGCCATTAGAAAACTTTATATAGAAGTGATTCTTTTTTTTTGCCAACATGTTTATTGTCTTTTTCAAAATTTTTTCACAAACAGATAACATATACACATTACACACACAAACTGCATACCCTTGCATCGTTTTTCAAGTCTTTTCGTTTGCCCTT
>VUQH01001060.1:0-13900 GCA_015106775.1 Etroplus canarensis
GTTATGCTGCAATAGGTTTAGACTGCAGGGGGGCCTCTTATGCTGGGCATTTCTACTCTATCCACCTCTTTTCACTCCCCATGCATTTATTAGTTACTGCTGCATGCCATTAAATGTTGTCTTCTCTCTCCCATAGCGTGTGCCTCTCTCTGCTCTCCTTTCTGTCTTCTCTGTTCCCTCACCCCCAACCTGTCGAGGCAGATGGCTGCCCCTCCCTAAGCCTGGTTCTGCCAGAGGTTTCTTCCTGTTAAAAGGGAGTTTTTCCTTCCCACCGTTGCCAAACGCTTGCTCATAGGGGAATCATCGGATTGTTAGGGTTTTCCTTTTAACACTGTTTTATCTTTACCCTACAGTGTGAAGCACCTCGAGGCGACTTTTGTTGTGAATTGGCGCTATATAAATAAAACTGAATTGAATTGAATTGAATTGAATTGCAACAACACTAAGAAAACAACTACAACTACATTGTTCAGGCACGTCAGCATTTTAAATCTTTGAATTTGGTTTTTCATTCAAACCATCACTACTTAATCCTAACGTGTAAATCAAAACACGTAGCCTTGTCTTTACTTGTGCTTGCACTTATGGATTATTATTTTTAAGGAGTGATTTATGAGGAAACAGGAGATTTTACTGGTATGACTTAAGAGGACACAGCTTAGCTTGTATCCTAGCAGGTGTCTCTTCTTCCAGCAGTCTCTTGCGTCCCATGTGTCCACTCCATCAAAGCTTAACATTTGAATGAGCCTCCCTGTGCTCATGAAAGTACATACATACAATTAGGTTCCCAGGGCAGAGCATGAAAAAGCCTTTAGCAGGGTGTGAGCATGCACCTGTTAGGGGTATGCTGAAGTGCTTGTGTGTGTACAGTCGAGTGTGTGTATACGGTCATTGACAGAATCCGCTAAATGCACCAGTTCAAGACAGCTTGAAGACTGATGATGGAAGACATTTGTTTCAAGAGTTTGATGTTTTTTGCACCTGCTTCAGACACTACTTGTACTACAGCTGTTTTGTATTTGGAGCAGAAAGCAGAACACCTTCTTTTTTGCATTTGTTTATAGAATCAGATTAAAACACAAATTACTACCTTTTTTAATAAGTTCTCAAGATTTTTAATAGTCATCTAAGTTATTCTCCTGCCTTAACCATGAAAATACATTAAAACGTCTGCAGATATTTTTACAGGTTGTTGTTTTTAGAACTTTGGGAAATATTTAGTATCTGGTATAGTCTTTGTAATGTATCCAGACAGTGTTATGGAATTCACTTGGAATTAACTATTTCGTTTTTATGATAATATTTCACGCAGGTAAAATTTTTATTAAGTTGCCATGCATGTCTTACGTCCTTGTTTCCACATGTTTTACACAGTCCCATTTGGTGACCTACATTACATTGCGATAACTGTGCCAACTGCCACTTATCCACTTCTTATGCTAAACAATCGAAGATATCCCCTGAGTTTTTAATTCATCTGTGTTGCATCACAGCATACATCTGGGACCAGTTGTTGGTGGCATTTGAGCAGATGGAACCCGAGACCACGTATATTCCCATGAGTTCACGATGAGCTTCATCTACACTGCTCTGCCGTGCTGCTTCAGCCCAAACCGCAGCAGATGTTACTGAGTGCACATTTGTAAATATTTACCCTGGTGAGGAGCCCATGAAACCGAGGGAGGTGCGCAGTCGATGGCGACGCTGACAGAGCGGCAGATATTGGCCTCTGAATTAGCGCCGTGTTTTCAGTCTCAGGGGTTGTGTTGAAAACACACTGTTGTCACACAGCACATTCCAATTTCACAGAAAAGACTTGGAGGAAGTCTAAACCCAAACTATGGGAGGCAGCCATTAGAGGTGGTTTCAGAACTGGCAGTAATATGCTCCGAGCTGAAGCCCATAGCCAGAGGAGCTTAAGTGGAAGGAGTATTATTTCATTCAGATAAGTACTTTCATAGTGCCCCCTACGATGATTTCACATTACGGAGTTCCCTGCTGAGTGTTGAGTGGGGTGAGATAACAGACACTTTATCATATAAATCTAACAGCTGATTAGGCTGATTTGAACAGCTAATGTCACGCTTTTGCTATCTTTTTTTAAATGAATGAAGGAAAAGCTTTGGGAATATTAAGTAAAATCTTTATTTAACCTCTCCCAAGAGGGTTCATAAGAAGAATATGCAATACATACAAGAAAAGGGAAGAAAAAAGAAAGAATTACTTTTAGTCAGATATGAAGCCTGACCTGCTGCCAAGTGATATCCCGGGAGAGAGGGGTAAAAATGTGCCTCACTGCTCTCAGCCTCCTTCTTTCTAATGAAGATAAAACAGGCATGCTGCACTGCAGTCTGTCTGGATGCAAGCCATTACCACAACTAATTGGTAATTACTAGATTAATCAGCACAAGAGGTACCTTTCAACTTGTGGAAGTTTAGTATTGAGTGCTTGCTGTGTCTCTGCTCTTACTGTGTGTGAGCTGCAAGCACAAAAGCAATAGAAAGTTAATGATAAAACAAGCCAGTGAGACTGTTTTTATCACATGTAAATGTATACTTTAAGCATTTATACATGCAAACATAGACTTACATGTTTCCGAGATGATCCTAGCGCATGTTGGGAGCTTTTCTGAAGTGCCTACATGCTGTCAGACATGATCATGCGTGGTGTGTCCATGTAGCCAGCAGAAATTCCTTTGCTTCCCAACATGAATCTCCAGAAGGGAATAAAAGCATTAATTATGTATTATTTTAATATTATACAAGCACACAAGACTAGGAAGTGCAGTGATCTTCCATGTTGCAATAACAGCCTGTCTATGTTGGTACAGCTCGTCTCGTTAGCACCATTCCCACAGCTGGATGTAGGCTAACAAGATAGCCGACATTCACTCTCTAATTAGCTCCTCTGGCACCCCGCATTCCCCTCTTGAAGCGCAGCACCAGGCTTTGCTATCGGAGGGGGTGAGAGATATTGATCGCCTCTTTAATGATAAATTCCCTTTGTGCTCCGGAAGCCAGTTAGTGAGGTCTGTAGGACTGGGCAGACCTTTTGTCTGCGAAATGGTTTTGGTAATGAATAAGAAAAATATCCTTGGTGTTCAGAATCAGGAGTTTCTGAGGTGCCTTTCCACACATTGTCTGCAACTGGCCTTGAGTCCTGAAGCAGAGTGGCACTAAAGGGAGGAGGGTCAGTGGATTGCTTATGCACAGCAAGTAGAACATTTGCAGTAATTTCTCTTAAAAGTACTGTAGTGGCTGATTGTGTTCATTCAACAAATCTGAGAGGTTCATTCCTGCACATATACCCATGTTACTGAACTGTGTCCTTGTTAGTGACCATGCCATAGCAGTTAGCAAGCCATTGTTGGCAGGTCAAATGTGTCAGCAGCAGTGGGTGAGAGAGAATGATAGACTGCAAAGAGAAAAGGGAATGAAGGGGTTAAAAGGGCACAAGGAGGGTCAGAAAGTGAGTGCTGTGAACAACTCTTGGTAAGAAACCCTTTCAGCCAGGGTGTAGGGTGTCTCCACATAACATGCCAGCATTTATTTAGCACCAGGCAACAAGTTGTAGGGAAACCCAATCTCCTTGCCGGCGAGCGGCTGCTCCTCCTTCAGAAAGGGCCGCCCTGATCTTCATGGCATCTCCTCACTCTCTTGCCTGTCTTTCCCTGCGTGAAGTCCCCTGCTAGGTGACGTCTGAAGCCTCTTATAGCTGGCCACTCAAGCTTGTTCTCCTGTGGCCAAGTCACCACCTCTCATGTTACACTGAATGGTGGGTACCCTGTCAATGATGGCCCAAGGGCAGATGCAAAGTTGTAAGGGGGGGAGGGTTCATCAGTTGGGTTCCTAGTATGGCATTTTGAAAATACTCCAACAGAAACAGGAGCCACTGGTGGATCTTCCTGTTCTATGTACTTTCTGGACCAGGTTAAGCATACCAGATTTCATACATATATGACCACACATTATAACTACTCTGGCTGACTGATCATAGAGATGTGCTTTCAGTTCCAAATGATCTCTGTGTCTTATTTTAGAGGTTCATAGCTGACCTCCTAACTGTACATTCAATATGAAAAATATTCACATAGCCAACATTGATGCAAAATGACATAGCTGATTTAAAAACAGAAGGTGTGTCAGCCAGCCGAGCTTGGACAGGAATGACCTTTAGGCTTACTCATATCCCATTAGCATGCAAACATTGATTAGAAATTATCTATGTAGTGTTTGAAAACTTTAACTGTAGCATGATGTTGTTTAGGGTAACATGTCAGGCACGCGTAGAGTCGTGGCTGACCAGCATGATTAATCATGAAAGGTCAGCCAAACATGTTCCCTGGCTCTCCATGTCCAGACAACACCCAGAGGTGTAGGGTTCACTGTTTTCAATCACTGGCGGATTTATCAGGGCCATGTTATTACTGCTATCTGTTGCAAGTCTCAGGACTAATGATGTGGCTACATCTGGTGCCCGAAATGGACTTTAAACATGAAGTGTTAAACTTAGATGAACTAACCTATTAGTTATTAAAACTGTCATGTCTACATAGTAGGCCTGTGTTGTCAGTGAAAAACACATTGGTCAAAATATGACCAGAGAGCTTAGTTATAATTTGACTATAAACCATATATTTTATATGTCAGGAACCTGATAATAATAAAGTACTGGTTAATATCAATAATAACAGTTGCCTGGACTAAGTGAATAACAGCCCTTTACACGTTTTCTCTAGAACCGGCCATAAGGTTTGGGGTTTTGGGTTAAATGTATGAACTCCTGAGGTCTGATAAAAATAAAACCTTTTACAAAGAAGTAAGTGCACAATCACTGGCCACTTTATTACATACACTTATTAAGGTAAATTTTCAGCTAATCACATGGAAGCAACTCAGTGCGTTTAGACATGTAGTCATTATCAAGTCAACTTGCTGACAATCAAATTAGGCATTAAAGCGCCCATAAAAAAGAAAAATTATCCAGTGAGCTGCAGGTTGCTCACTGGGCGAAAATGCTTTGTTGATGCCGAAGACCAGAGAAAAAGGGCCAGATGGCTTTGAGTTGATAGGAAGGCAACAGTAACTCAAATAAACACTTTACAACCAAGGTACAGAAAAGCATCTGAATATACAACTAATCAAACCTTCAAGCAGATACAAGCTACAGCAACAGAGAACCACACCGGGTGTCACTCCTCTCAGCTAAGAACAGAAAACTGAGGCTACTCACCAAAACTGGACAATAGGAGATTAGAAAACTGTTGCCGGATCGAATAAGTCTCAATTTCTTATGCAAAATTCAGATGGTGCAGTCACAGTTTGAAGTAAACAATATGAAAGCATTGTTAAGCTAACTGAGCATCATTTAAATGCAACAGCCTACTTGAGTATTGTTGCTGACCATGTCTGTCCTTTTATGATTACAGTTTACCCATCTTCTGGTGGCTGCTTCCACCAGGATAACGTACCATGTCACAAAGCCCAGATCATTTCAAACCGGTTTCTTGAACATGACAAATGAGTTCACTGTACTCAAATGGAAAGTGATGATGGACAAGTACCTTGTTACTGGATAGTTTAAGTACAGTTTTCAGGTGTCTGTATTTTACTTGTACATTTTACTCTGACTTCCTGCATTTTAACACAAATATCTCTACTTACTACTCCTTACTTATCCAAAACAGACTCATTACTTTAGGTTTAATACATATGAGGGGAGTAGCTGATTATTTTCCATCACTGTGCACCTTCCTGACATGATTTGAACCTAAATGAAGGAAACAATAATGCATTAAGACAAACCTGTTGTTGTATGAATTATCTGTGCTTATCATACACAATTGACTTAAAAGATATAGATATGAAAGAGGCAAAAAAAACAGTGTAATTTATGCACTATAATAATTTTTCTGTTTAGGTATTGAAGCAAAGTAATCCACTTACAATGCAGGCAACAGCAAATAGAGCTAGTTTTTTTTTTTTAATCTGCTTTATCTTTTACCTTTTTTTGTTCTATATAATGGTTGTTCAGGCTGAATACATTCATTAGAAAAACAAATAAAAGTTGAAATAAAGTTCATATTCTCTTATATTATTTATTATTTTTGCATTTGTATTTTGTATTAGTACATTTTACATATGCACGTGTATTCAAAAGCTGTTGGTATTATAAGATAAATTTTTGTAATAAAGTCCAAAAAATATCATTCAGTTTCAGTGAGTTTTTTGAATCATCTTGAAGTTTTAATAAAGACAAACTAAAACAGACATTAGAACAACTGTTAGATTTACTTTTCCTAATGGAAAAGTGTTATGTAGGAAATGAGTAATGCATTACTTTGGAGTAAAGCTAAGTTAGTTAACTAAGTTAGTGTCATAAATGAAAGTTCTGTGGTTCAATTCCAGGTGGGGACACAGGCCCCTCTCCCCGTGGAGGGTCGTATTAGGCAAATTACTGATGCGGATTAATCCGCTGTGGCTACCCCTTGGGGAGAACACAAGGGAGCAGCTGATGGTGCAAAGCCAATAATCAAGTTAAACTTTTAGAATTTTTTTTAAGTTGACTTATCTGAAATTTAAAGCAGAATAATCCAAAATTCTAATTTAAAGACACAAATTAGTGAAGTGCAGCTAACTGCTGAGTTGATCTGGCTTGCTAACTTGATTTAAAGAAACACAATTCAATCATGTGTTACCAGTTGACACAATATCATTAAGTTCATCCAATAATTCACTTTTTACAATGTGCTACACACCACATGTCTTACAGAGGAGTGGGTGCTCCAAGATGGGGTCCACGCAGGTAAAAATTACTTGTTCCTACTCGACTCATAGACTTTACATCTTTATAATTTCCCACAAAAAATGCCCACTCTTCTATTAAGTCTTCAAAAACTAGAAAAGTAAATTTTATCTTTATCTTTTGCAAATGGGAAAGCAATAGCAAGAATAGAAATCCAAATTTGCAGCTGTGTAGACTAACATGCAACCTAATAAACTTACTTTATGTTCTGGCAAAAATGTTGAATAGTGATGTATATATGCACTGTGATTGCATGGTGTAAATCAGGATGATCAATGTGCATCGAGGCAGTCAGTGTTTTTCATGTCATAAATTGTTCTAAGTTTACAATGATGTAACTGCAACACTAAAACTATAAGCACTGTGTGTACAGTACTAGTAGCAAATAAAAAACAGACAGTTAACATCCTCCCAGCTTCAATTCCGTGTTGTATTGGAAGTGCTCAGTATGGCTGTTTTCAAGGATTTTTCATGCTTAGAAACACCCTCTCATCAGCAGTTTACCATGAACCACACTTTTTCAATCATGAGCTGCGTCCAAATTCTATTTTCACCTGATAATCTGTTAAGCACCATTTGCAGATTTTGAATGGTGACCTGATACTGTGAAAGTCTGTGAAAAATCCTGCTCAAACAACTGTCTGATGAAAAGCAGATGTACAGAAACAAAACAAAAAGTATGCTGTAAAGATGATGTACTATGTGACAAAACCCTTGCAGTCATATGACCCATCTGACTGACGTACGGGTAACTTTGGAGGCAGATAACTGAGAGGCTGGGAGGATATGTGAGGCCTGAAACATGTGCACAAATGCTTCGGTCAAACAGTCTGCATGTGCAAGTGATAAAACCATCCAAACAAAAGGCATATGAGATGGCATATATATCTGTGGACACCTCAATAGTCTCACAATAATGATTAGGACTGGTTCTTTGTGTGCTTGCAGTGGGGTCAGCTGCAATACATGAGCCCAGTCATTCACAGCAGAATACACAAACAGTCTGACGTAACAATTAAAGGTGATCTAAAAGAGTTAAAAAAAGATACATGTCTCTATTTTCAGCCTAGTGAAGATTAATTTTTGAGTAAATAATACCATTCTCTCATGTTATATTGTATGCTTGCCTTAGAAATTATTAATGCTTATGTAGAAAGCAGTGCTGGTCCATGCATTCCACAGCAGAAAGCAATTGAGAGCTGAATCAAATGGAGTGTAGCCACAGCCCACGAGCAATCATGAAGATCTAAGTCAAATACCCCTATTCCCTATCATGGCACAACAAAGGTTTTCCCAGCAGCCACTTGGTATTCCGTGCGGAGAACCTGTGTGAAGATGCCTCGACCCACAGCGGGGGTGAAGCCTCCCCTCTTTTATATCAGGCATTGTTTTACATATGTCTGTCTTTTGTTTTGAAGTCCAGAGATTAAGGCTCACTGCGAACAAGGCAGGTAATCCTCAAAGCAATACAGGCAATTAAGGTGATTAAATGATAAGATCAATTTATGAAATATAGTTGTTTAATGCTAGTTATCATGGGGGTTATAACTGAAAGCTCTAGAGGCATGCAGGTAATTAACAGGGCATGAAGGGTGTAAACACAAAACGGTCACACGGGAGACATACTCAGATGGAGCCGTGCTTTGTTCGTTCACTCACACAACCTCGAATCACAGTGTTTTGATATCGTGCAGACCTCAGACATACAGTAGATTGCATATTTGCTTTAACCAGACGTTGTACAAACATTCACATTTGGTGATGCTCAACTGCCAGGAAGGATTGTTTTTGCTAAAGCCTGTGTTCAGTCTACTGTGTGATCAAACGATGGCAACTTACAGTTTTTCTTTGCTGGTGCCGCATGCTACGCTTTGGCTGGCGGTAACTATAGAAGGAATCATTGTTATAATGCTCATTTTTTTGAGTTTTACACTTCTTGATTTATACTGTGGCAGTATTCATTTACCCGCACTGCACGGAATAGTGTGTATATTTGAGTATGAAGTATATGGAGGTTAGGTTGGTGGATTTTGCCCAGGAGCTCATCATTAATTAATTAAAAATAATGTCTTTTTCCCCTAAAAAAGGGCCAAAGTCCTTTTATTCTGAAAACATACTGTATTGCCTGGTACATTATATCACAAACACTAAGTGCTTTATTTAGCATGAACAGGAATCTGTTGCAGCAAGTCAACAGGCTGACCACATATAGCACTTATGTTGGGTTCTGACTCTTACAATATCAATATTATTTCCCCATCTGACTGACACAGAGTCTCAGATCTGGTCAAGAACAAAAATGGGTGTTGTACACAACAAGTGTCTTAATGCACAAAAACGAAGACTGTATCTGTGATTATGTCCCAGCAAAAAGAGTAGCTTGTTTGAAGTTTGTGGGTCTTTTGCAATGGTTCTGTCACTTCTTTGAGATTGACCAATATAAGCACAGAGCGCTCTGCCAGTTTTTAAATTTCTACTCTAAAATCAGTGTCAACATATCTGATGCTTAAGGTGAGCCCTAACCCACAGGTCACACAGGTTGTTTCCTTTAAACAGGTGTCTGCATAGGAATATGCAGAATCTGTTGGCAAGACTTGAGTACCAGAATATTCCTGGTTTCTGTTTGTAGTCCACTTGTTGTTATTGTTGTTGTTGAGTAGTATTAATCAGTTTTTTCTGCATGCAAAAGGCAATCTTGAAACCATAGGCCACATGACTTAACTTTTTATTAACATTTTCAAAAAAGTACCTTCATTCATAGTCTGAATGTAAGCATTGCCCCTACCTTCTCTTTTCTTTTGTCTTTCGCTTTCTCACTCTTACAGACTCACTGGAGGATGCAGGTACTCTTATGTCCTGGCTGCCAAAAATCCACATCTGTAGTCTATTTTTGTTGTTTTGTTGGGTTTTGTTTGGTTGGGAAGTGTGGATTGGATTTCATAGCTGTGAATTCTATTATTAAATAACCCTAACATGGATAAATTAATTCATGTATGAACACCCACAGCTTAAAGTTGATTCCTCACCTTAAGAGGCAATATCCAGATTGATGTAATGATGGGACTAAGAAGATGATCTTATTAGGAGTCCCTGTCTCACAAGAGCAATAACTGGTTTTAATGAAATTCGAGTTGAAGCCATATTCATTGAGCATGAGCTCAAAAAGATCAAGAACTCCTTATATGGAGATTGCATAACCTGCTGCAGCTGATTAACATTCCCAAAGTAAAGCTTTGGGAAACAATCTGTGTTTCTTCAACTATACACACTCCCTTGTGTGTTCTCATTGAAATACATGGCTGGGGATGGAAATAATACAACACAGCTGTATCAAGGCATTGCGTTTGCATAACATTTGTGATGCACAATGTTGTGATGCAGAAGTTGTAGGTGTTTTATTTTCCTCTGCTTTTATAAATGTATGAATTAAACCTAATATGATGATAAAAAGTACACTGACACTTTATTGATCATATAGTCAATCAGCCTTCCACTCTTCACTGTTTCATTGGTGAAAGGATTTTTTTTGCACTTGCAGATGTCACATGCACTGACATAATTCTAAAAAGTCATCAAAAAGAAATCATAAGCAATAAAAAACTACATCAAATATAGCTAACTGCATTCTTGTTTCTTTAGAGCCTTTACAAATTATGTAATGGCAGTCTTCTGCTTTGCACACCAAAGTCTTGTAGAGCTTAAGCTGCTATTCCACTCTAACAAAATGATGTGTTTTGAGAAAGAACAGATATTTACTTGAAAAACTTTTATAAACAGAAACCATCCAGGCCAGAAGCCACAGAGTGTATGAATACGCCCCAGTGGACGTAACTGAACTTTGCATGCCAAGCATCATAAATATACTAGCGTGCCTTGGATTCAGTCTTGAGCTGTTTTGCTTTCGGAGTACGCTTGACTGATAAGAATGGCGAGATGACAGTTGTGATAGCCAAAATCCCGTACTCCCAGTTTGGAGTTTTGCAACTTCACCTGTGTAATAGAGATTCATCTTGGCAGACTGGGAGCGTTCACTGACTCTTCAGCCAATTTGAAATGTTGAGATATTTTGAGATGGCAGCAAGAATCAGCCCATCAGGAACTGGTCTGATTGTTGCTGTCATATCAGAAACACAACTGGGTTTGGCTTAGGGTTGCAAGTTTTTGCAACTGAACATACTGTTTATATTAATTCAGCGGAAAGGAATCATGTTCAAATGTAAAATAAGCTGAAATATCCCTTTAAAATATTGTTTAATTAACTTTTCAAAGAACCAAAGCCCATAGGGAATAATCTTCACACAACTGTGAGCAAACTCAGACACCATAGTTTCTATTTGTTCTGGGAATGTCATTACTTTATCTGTGATTGGAATATGCATTATTTAGTACAGCAGCTTATGTGTAATCCTTGACAAATATTTCTAAGGTTGTCTAGGAGACATGGAGATTTGTTTAACTTGATGAAGATGGTGATTGATCCTATTTCCACCGAGACAGTGAAAAGGTCTTTGTGTGTGTATGTGTGTGTGCGTGTGTGTGTGTGTGGGTGAGAGTGCATTAGCCAGACCTGTACCCATGGGTCTGACAAGTCTTTAGAAGCACAGGAGAACAGAGACCGAGGCCTGTCATAGCGTATTCAGCTGCCACCAGTTTACACTGAAATCAGCTAAGTTCTGCTCTGCATCCACTGAGTTTAACCCTACAGGCTGCAGCCAAAGGTCAATGTCTGAAAAGGCAGATATCCGCTACACTGTAATATGATGAACCAAAAAGAAAGCAGCCACCTTTTTCTGTGAACATTAAACACTGAGACCTGCTTTGGCTCTTCTTTCCAGTCCCACAGTGTGGAATTCACGCTTAGTCCTTGATGAAAGGATGGAGAGGCTAACTCATCTAAATGCTAGGTCAGGCCTTCACCGTCAGGGCTGTTTTTCCCTCATCATGACCTGGCACCTTTCTCAAAGTTCACTTCTTTAAAAATCCCCCCATTAAGCCTCTGTTGGCACAGAATAGTTGGACCTCTGCTCCAGATCACCCAATGATGCCTGTCCTCCACCTTTTATTTCATTCATGAGTGACTCTGAATGCAAAGTGGCTATTTATAGGTTTCAAAACCGCTTATGCTGTCATTCATCCTTTTTTTCCCTAATCAGGTGGTGGTGTTTAGCCAGCAGTTATATTTCCCTACATCTGTTTCTAATTCCTTGGGGGGGTAGGATAATAAATCCACCTCTATCAGTAAAGATTTAGAGAGAAAGGGTAATTGAGATATGTGGATTTGGGCATCAGATTACTTCACTAAAAGCTTTCATTTCAAGAAAGAGTAATGGCTCACTTCAACTCATTTAGCCCTAATTTTGATCTATGTGTGGCAACTATGTTGTTTTAGTTGCTTTTGCCACACTTTACCCTCTCTAGAGCTGCTGCTCCCAATAATTATCTGTAATCTTTATCTATTTTATTCCTATTACTTTGCCCAATATGTTGAGTAATCACAGGCAAACAGTATCATAATGATCAGAGAAAGTGGCTGCCTTTTTTTGCAATTAAATGGTAAGTGGACTGGTACTTATAGAGTGCTTTTCTACTCTAACTGAACACTCAAAGCGTTTTTTACTACAAGCCACACTCACCCATTCATGCACACATTCATACAGTATTTTTATTTTATGCCTTTTAAGTGCATTAAAATATTATATACACTTTCATACTCCAGTGGATGCATCAGAAGCAATTTGAGGTTCAGTGTCTTCCCCAAGAACACTTAGGTATGTGGCCTGGAGGAACCAGGGACTGAATCACAAACCTTCTGATTAGAAGATGATCCACTCTACCTCCTGAGGCACAGCCACCTGAAATTAGAGTTCAGTCCAATGCAGGGTGAGCTCCACATTATGGACTCAAATTGAAGGTATAATTTGAATTAAGATCTTGTGCATGCCGATAAAATTGGCCAGCATTCAAGACTCACCTTACTATTATGGAGGGGAGTATGGGCAACAACTGATAAACTTTTTGCTCCTTCAGTGGGCATATGTAGGCATACAAGGTGCAATGATAATGTGTGGTTCTTTTAATAAAAAATCCAGCACTCTACCTGATTTAAATGAAGTCAGTCACCCCTTCGAGGTCATCTGCATGTGCACCTCTTGACCACTTTCAGTCCTGGTACTATTTTCAGACCACCATAGACCTCCAACTTTTGACTCAGATTGAGCCCTCTTTCATATCAATGATCATCACTGGTGATGACAGCACTGAGCAGTAAGCCTGTAAATAAGATGCAAGTCTTAAAAAAAAAGACAAATTAACACTTTTATCAATATAAAAGGCTAAATAATTTCCAGAATATAGCGGTTTTAGCAAACACAACTCAAACAGGAATACACAGGGCATTTTGGACATTTGTAAATATTGCTGCCCTGTCCGTACCAGAAAAGGTTTGTTGTATGCATGCATGATGAGGCCTCCTTCATGTGCATTCCTTTAAAAATAAAAATGCTTTGACACATACACTGCGTTACTGCTGTACATAGAATGGATTAAAGCACAATTTATGACAAGTTCTGGTATTAAAATAGAATTTTAGTCTTGATTTTTCAAGTGATAAAGTGTAAGATTTGTGTTTTCTCAATAAAAAAAAAAATCTTGTTGTAGTTAATGTCTAGTATATGGCAGTAATGGAATAAAAAGTTTCACTCCTCTTACCAGATAAACCCTGTATAGATAAAGAATGTCTATGAAACTGACTCTGTGATTCATGAACAAAAGAAAGGTGCTTGCATAACGAAACTGTAGAAACAAACTTAATATGCATAATTATTCATGGGAAAAATAGAAAAAATGTTTATTTAATATACTTTTTAATGGTTTTATACAAGTAAAAGTAAGTGTGAATGTCTAAAGATATTTATTCATTAACAACATGAAGTGTAAGTTTTCCTTTATAAATTTCTGTATTTAAGGAAAAAATGCACAGACAAACATGCGTGCACACGCATGTACACACACACACACACACACACACACACACACACACACAAAGTGAGAACAGAGTGTTTGGCAATGGAAGAAATTTTCCTTAACATTCAAATG
>VUQH01001062.1:0-18681 GCA_015106775.1 Etroplus canarensis
TTTTTTTCTCTTTTTTTTTTTTTTTTTTTTCTTAGAGCAGCAAGAGAGTGAAAGAGCATGGATATGAATTTCATTTTAAAGTTGGCAATTTTATTTGATTTTTAGTTGTATGTCTTGGAGTTAAGAGAGAAAAATTCTGTTGATATCCAAATACTGTGCACATAAGAATATGCTCTATTGAAAATGGAAGTAAGAGGATTCTCTCAAGAGTAAAAGCTTTTAATGGATTATCTAATGCTTAAATGTTTTGTGCGTACATGTTTCATTTGTACAAAATAACTGAAGAGTACTTTAGTTTGGGTTTTACCTTTGTGTCAGGACCAGACAATCCATTTTTAAGAACTAAAAAAAGAGGACAAAAAAGTGAGCAAATAAACTAAGAGGCTCAGAGAGGAAGCTATGTAGTAGTGTAAAAAAGGGAAGGGAGCTGAAAAATAAATTAAAAATCTGTTTAATTGCTTTTCTCATAGTTTATCTCCCAATGTAGAAAATTCATCTTGTCAGTGCTGGTCCATTTTGTAGCACCCAGATAATACCAAGACACTGACCTCTCATAACAGAGGTGATTCTCTGGAAACGCAAATCATATAGGAAGCCCTTTTCTAGTAACAAGCACTGTGTGCAAACTCTGAGCCGACGTTGTATTCTTCAAGGACATAACAACTTAAACTGACAATCACTATCTATGTGCATACAAACACAATTATTTACCAGCTATTTACTTGGCTGGTGTGGTTTTCACCTTATGAGTGTGTGTGCGTGCATGTCATTGTTGTGAAATGTAGTCCTGCAGACACCTGGGCAGGTGTTTTTGTGTCTGTCTGTCTCTCTGTGTAGACTTTGTCAACATGATAACATATGCAATCATGCGGGTTTAAAGGTGTATAGATGAGATTGTAATGAAAGCTGAGGATGAAGATGGGTGGGGTGTTACCCATGAAGACTGAGCAAAGGGCACCTGAAGTGGGGGAATTCTTTGGTACCTTCCAACTTCCTCATATGATGAGCTCCATCTGGCATGTAAGAATGCATTGATTAAGCATAACATTATGACCACCTGCTTAATATCATGACCCCCTTTTGCTGCCCCACGTGCATGAGTGAGCCTTGGCCGCCCATGAGCCTGTCGCCAGTTCACCACTGTTCCTTTCTTGGACCACTTTTGATAGATACTGACCACTGCAGAGCCAGTAACACCCCACAAGAGCTGCAGTTTTGGAGATGCGCTGACCCAGTCATCTAGCCATCTCAATTTAACCCATGTCAAACTTGCTCTAATCCTTACCCTTGCCCATTTTTCCTGCTTCTGACACATCGCATTTGAGGACAAATTGTTCACTTGTTGCCTAACATATCCCACCCACTAACAGGTGCCATGATGAAGAGAGATTCAGTGTTTTTCACCTTTTTGGGCAGTGTTTGTATGCGTCATCATGGCAAAGTGTGGTTCTACACGTATCTGCAGTTGCAGCACCTACGGCAAAGATTAAGTTTTTGGAACTGTTTCAAGGTCAAAAACTGCTGCACAACCCTGCATGTTGCAGTCATAAACTTTACATTGTAGGTGACATGATATGAAGGCCACATTTGACAATGGTTGTGATCCACAAACCTACTACCATCGTTTGTATAATCCCATCACAGTATGGTCTCTAGTTAATGTGGTGACTGGTGGGAGTCTGTCCTAAAAGGCATAAAAACACAAGCCTACTGAGCTCCTGAACCTCTCAGTTACATTAGAAAAAAGATAAATCCAGTGTTTACCATAAAAGCATGGATTAAGGTTGGATTATAGTTAAACTAGCCAATCTTTGATCCACCTGCAATGTATTAAACTTACGTGATATCTCAAACACCAAGGTTTGTGCACAGAAAATAGTTTCTGCATCTGTCACTGTTACTTAAATGGTTCTGTGCAGATTTCTGATGGTGGCCCTGGTAATTCACTCATTTTCCACAGTACAATTACATGTGCTCTTAGTCACACATAAAATGACCTGGGGCTGTAGTTTTAAATGATTTGCCTCTCTGCTTGTGACTTCACATTTCATCCCAGGAACACATCTGGCTTTTGAAGAAAGCTTTTGAAGACTAGCTGTATTATAACTTGTCTTCACCTCTTCGGGTCCTTTGGTCTTTTCCTTATAACAAGACACTTTGATATTTAATACAGTTGATCACCTAGGCAGATACGACTTATCCAGGACCACCTGTGATTACTTTGAGGTGCAGGAGTTCAAGCTAGTCTCAGAACTCATACTTATTTGGGGATTAGTAATCTGGTCATGAAGTGTTTTTTTTAGCACAGAAAAAATAAAGACAGCCTTACTTAACTTTACTCCCCAGCTAGGTTCAGCTGCATTAAAGTCAGCGAGTTTTTTGGTATATATTGAACTAGGTATAACAGGTTGATTAACTTTGTTGTTAGGATACCCCGTTTCCAGTTTGATTGCTAAGCTGAGCTGAACTTATTTCAGATTTACCTGTGATACTGTCAAATGTCAGTAAGCAAACTACTGAAAAAATAATTGGGAACAGCCAACACTTGTATGCATTCAAGTTTTGACAGCAGCACAAGTAAAATGTAATCAGAAAGACAACAGTGCACAAGCTGTTTAAATTACTGAACTAAAGAATGATAAAGCAATTTAGCACATATGGTCCATAGAGGCACTTAAAACTACTTTAGATAAGGCATTATGAAACAGAATACAATACACAACCATACGTATGAGAACTTGGAAGGCATCTGCTTTTCCTAACCTCTTTCTGTTTTTCAGCCTTGACAGTAACATCCATTAAGAAGGATGATGCTGCAGTGCTGGAACCTAAATTTATTATCAGTGAGCTGCACCAGCCTTCTCCCTGGGACATTAGAGGAAGGATGAGTAGAGGGAAGTCTTGATTTGGATTGTGCTACTTATTCCTACCACTCCATCATGTCTGAAAATATCCCAGACGAGACTGCTCCATGCTCTTCAGTCGTCCAGTCACCAGACCTATCCGCTAATATTAGATCAGTTCTTTGCAGCTAAAGGGCATACCTCTCATAGTGTAAACACATCTGTCTCCCAAAAGTTTTCTTGGCAAGTGATCCATTTATCATCTTAAATTACTTTTTGGCCCATTATCCCTAAGTTTTGTTGTTTCTTCTACCTAAACAAATACATTATTTTTAAATACTGTAAAGTCAGTGCAGGTTGTTGTGGATGAAAGTATTTAAAGTCAGTGGCACTAGATGGTCACCTCTTCTTAGTTACCTGTGATTATGAATCCTGTGAGTGTACCCTGTTGCCAGCAAAGAAGTTGTGGGTATTGTGTGGGGAGACAAAAATCCAGTTAATGATAACTTTTAGATGTAATTATATGTTGCATGGTCATAAGATTACTGCTTGGGCTGATTTTTGCTTTAGGTAATGTTTACAGAAATAGCCATATTGAAACAAAATGACAAATGGCTCTGTGAGCTACCTTAGGATGAACACAGCCACAACTCTTATAAAATGTCCACAATGATGTCACTGTCACCAAATATGTTGTCTTTATCTACTGATTGTTCCTAGGGATTGTTCAAGAGCTCCAGGACTCCTCCAAACACCAAGCAGTTTATTTCTTATGGTATTTCCAACATACTGTCAAGTCTTGTACAAAAAATGAAATGTAGGCTGTGGTAGAAATGAGAAATTAGAGAAAGAGAAATAATGAAAATCTCCGCATTAATGATGAGCCAGATAAACTTTGTGACTGCTTACCTGGCAAATCAGACTATTGAGGCCCACTGTTTGTTTTTCTACTAAAAACAGCATGTAGCCTGTCGATTGAATCCATTGTAAATTTTGACTGTGTTGCCTTGAAGGCACAGTGAAGCATTGTTCTTTTTAATAGGCTGATTACATAACAATATTAGAGTAATTGGGGTCAAGGCAAACTAAATTCCCAAAAGATCAAGCTAAAACTGTAACAAATGGTTCCCATCCTTTTCCAACTGAAACTGGTCCTGGACTATGACAGGGCACAAGGAAAAATACAGTCACTGAACTCTTTCCCAACCCCCGACAGGGATGTAAAGCAAGTTTCCAGGAGTGACTGACTGGCATTCCTGCTTCCAGTTATAAAAGAAGCTTGTATGACCCAGAAATTCCTTTTTTTCCCTCTGTCATCGAGAACAGTTAGTTTGGTAGTGCTTGACACACTCTCCCACCTCTGGTCAGACTGTGTTACTTATCTGTTTATGTTGAAGCATGTTGATGGCAGCCAGCAGATGCAGGATCCCTAGGGGGCTGCTGCTATTTCAGATAAGCGGAGCCTTTCATCAGCGCAGTGGATTTGGCACATACGCTGGCGCAGGGGGAGAGCAGCAACTAAATGCTTAGCATTGTTGTCAGTCCAGACCAGGTGATGGGATGAACGCCGTTGCAGTCCTTGACAGCGACATTAGTATTCACTGGTCGATTACTGTGCAGGGAAGGAATGCTGCATTTTGAGGTGTCTTCAGCCTTGTTGATTGGTATGCACAATCATTTATTTTTTTGTATGGCAGATGTCAGCTAAAACCTGATGATGAATGGGTCAGTCTGAGTCTGATGTATCTGATGAACCATACCAGCTTTTCATTATATTTTCTGCCTTTCTTGGTCCTGTGTCAAAGTAAACGGAAAGTCTTTATATTTTACAGTTTTGGTCAAACAAACAAAAGATGTTTGAGGATGTCAGCTTAGGTGAGGGGAAAGTTAAGTGGACTTTCTAAAAAATTTTTGATGCACTTTATAGACCAAGCAATCATTAATTCAAGAGCAACAGTCAATACTTAGAGCCGTCATTCATTTCCAGTTTTGTCTTTTGTCATGCACACTAGTTATTATATAATTATAAATGTAGAGTTGCACATCATCTGTCAATTAAAGCAAAAAAATTTGACTTTGAGCAACCAAAAATACACAGTTGTTTTCTGCCAGCCTCAAAATGTGGGGAGTTCCTTTTATGATTGAAGCTCTTTGGGTGTAATGGTTTAAACCCAAATAAGATATTCCACATGACGCGTTGGTATTTATGAGCACTTATCACTATTAATGGTATGTTCACATTACAATTGACAAAGTTAGCAAACAGTCAAGCATGGCAAGCTACTCTGATGCCAAGTTGCATTCAAAGTGTTACTCATGTATTTGTTGATGTTATGTGTTGGGCTTGTGTGTTAAGTTTGTGATAGGTTAAGCATGACTGTAGCACTAAAAACGTTGAGCCTGGCTCAGTTTCGATTTAATACATGTCATGTTGAGTGATCTGACTGTCCTGGTCTGTTGTGGTGAAAAAAGAGCTGAGCATTAAGACAAAGCTGTCAGTTTATCAGTTAATCTGTGTTCCTACCCTTACCTATGGTCACAAGTGCTAGGTAGTGACCGAAAGAATGAGATTACGGAAGTAGCAGAAAGTGGCAGAAATGAGTTTCCTCCAAAGGGTGTCTGGGCTATTACTCAGAGATGGGTAAGGAGCTCCATCATTTAGCAGGACCTCAGAGCAGAGCTACTACTCCTCCACATTAAAAAGAGCCAGTTGAGGTGATTTGGGCATCTGATAAGGATGCCTCCTTGATGAGGTGTTTCGGACCTGGCCAACTGGGAGGAAGCCCCAGGACAGACCCAGGATATGAGACCCAGGAGAGATTATATCTCTCAGCTGGCTTGATGTCCCCTGGAAAAGCTGGAGGAGGTGGCAAGGGAGAGGGAGGTCTGGGTATGTCTGCTGCCCCCATGACCTGGACCTGGATAAGCGGCATAAAATGGATGGATGGACGATCTCCGACATAGTCTTCCATTGGCACAACCCTAATGTTATGTAGTAACAAGTGTCTGCTGTCAGTTTGTATCTTCATGCCACCTGATTCCCCTGGAAAAATACTAGTAGCCAGTAGCTTCTTCATGTGTAGTTTGCAGCAGAGTGTGAAGGGGCTGCAAAATTTACAGGTAGTGAAGACGCTACTGCAATCCCAGTGAAAGCTGGGCTACGCAACATGTTTTTGGCATCACTGCACAAATATTTATAATAATACTTTGAGCATACTGAAATGAAAGTCAATAAAAGAAATTCTTTTTTTCGCAAAGGGCCTGCGTCTGGAAGAGCAGGGGCTTCTTTTTAGCGTATGTGAAACACCTGCATATGCCCATGCTTGGCTGGCTGGAAAGGAGAGAGGAGAGCTGCGGGAGGGCTGACTATTCTTTTTTCATTGCCTTTTCTTTCTGTCTAGAGCTGTACAAGGAACTTTTCCTACTTAATGATCCTTGTCACAGTTTTCCAAAATTTAAAAAATAGTCTTAAATTTGATTGAATCTACTTAAAACTTTGTTCTCTAAATACACACACAGGGTCTGGTCTGACTTTGAGTCGATGCTTGTTGTTTACACTAGGCTTCCTGTGTGTCTGGGCCCCTTGCCCTCTTACATCACCCTATTTGGTGCAGGAGGGACACAACAGGGTGAAGGGGTGACGGGCTGGGCGGTAAGCAATGAGGTAGTTCATTACTCACCAGGCCCATCCTAAATGAGATGCAGATCCATTCTCTGTTTCCTGAATTCTTTTTCCCCTTTTTGTTACTCCAAGGCTCAGTGCTGCTGCTTCATTTCTTGTTTGGTTGATTTACATTTCTCTGGGAATGTGTTGGATTTCCACCCTCTTTATCTGTTATCAAAAACATAAAATAATTGGCACACTTAAGACTTTCAGCTTCTTTTTTAAATCTTCAGCCTATTCTGTAGGTAGTCTGACAGTGTGGTTGCTTCTGTTTTCTATTTGGCAGACAGGGATGTGCATAGAGGTGAAAGTCTTGCCTTCATAAATATTTCATGTGTCTCCCTGTATTTTTACTCTGCTTTGTATCTTGACAAGATATTGGCAGAGCTCTGGAATGACATGATGATTTTAAAGTTTACTTCTTCTATATATTCTAGGAGATGTCTGCTTGGTTTCCTTCTGTCAGAGAGTTTCAAATTTATATTTTATAGCTTTCCCAGTCAACAGCACTCATCCCTGAGTCATAAATGTGCAAACACTGTCATAAGAATGTGTTGTCATAGTTTGCTGATTTGGTCATACACCGAGTCATGTGTTTTGCTTTGCTACACAGGAGAAGGTTTTTGTTACCCTGGATCACAGTTCCCCTGTGAGGTTGATGAACAGGTAGGGGAAAAAAAAAACCAGCTGTTTAATATATTATCTGAAAGCTGTGCCTAGTTCAGTTACCTGTCGTGTTCAGTTACCTTATGTGTTAAGATATGCAAGCCTTTATTATAAGGCTGCATGCTGTTGCAGTGGCATAGCCTTTCTCATCTCTGCTTCATTTCTTATTAATTAAGTGCTTATTGTTTGAACAAAAAATATTCCTACTCTGTTTTTACTGAAATAATTAAACTGGAAGGACTCATCTGCACTGTGGCTGAGGAGGTGATTGTCTGCTAGGTGGCAGTGATCTGACGTGAAAAACGGGCTCTGCACTGTGGGTTTTTATAAACCTGCTCTAACAGAGTAATATGCTGTGAAATTGGATTTATGCCTAATCACATTTTGTGTGGCAGTAGTACCAGTTGCCCCACTTTTAACTTGGCCCTTTACCCACAATGTCATCAGCAACACTGTAAAGTACTAAATTCCTTTGTAATTGTACTTTGGGGATGAATGTACAATGAGCTTTTAGATGCTGTGCTCCATTTGTTGCATGCCAGGTCCTAACTGAAAAATGGGACTGAGTTTATACTAATTACCTGCTGATTCTCAACCTGTCATTCTGCTCCCATGCTGTGCTCATGCAATCATGCATGCTCTCACTTCTGCAGGGATTTTTAAAAATCATTTTTGCTTACTTTTACAGATATCTCATTCCACTTTCATATGTAAACGGTTTCAGCTCTTTGCATTGGGCTTTGTTGGACACCTGCAGTTTGAGAGGCCACACAGGAGACCTGATGGGGCAACTGAGCTGTAGTAGAGAGTGATGATGTGTTCAACCAATGATCACACACAACATGCTACAGATTGCTGAACCTCCTCTGACCCACTTTGCAGGGTCTCTTGGTTGTCAAATGCCCATTTAATATGCAGGAAGTGAGCAAAACAAAGCATCTATGCCAGGGCATAACTTATTAGTGATGTGCTTTGTACCCCCATATTAGTCAGAAAATGTTAATGAGAGGGTTTTTGGATATCTATTGAAACCTTCAACCTTAAAACTTGGTTTGAAATATTAAGAAATTCTGTTTTCCCTTTTTATTTGCTGGTTGATAAGCACAGATAAAAAATAGATCTTAGTAAAACCCTTAGATACAAAGCAATGTTTTGTAATGATTGCATAATCTGTTCTCCATGTCTTTCTACATCGTTTCACGGTGCATCAGTTATGGTTACATGCAAATCAGACAAAACACACAACAAAGAAAGGGAAATAATCATATGGGGCCCAGTGCTTATGCAGTAGAAACAACCTGACTAAAACCAAAATCTTTTCATTATGTCTACAGAGAGGCTAGTGGCACACATCAAAACCTTCAACCCAAGTGAGATTTTATTAAGCTTGTGGAAAGCTGACCTGTGTATTTTCTTCCCTGGACTTCCAATAATAAGATGGACCAAAGTGTTTTTCCATGTTTATGCTTGGGACTCCAACATCTCGGAGGAAGTTGATATATGAATAATAGGTGACAAGAGAGTGGTCTAATGGCTTTTGGCTGTTGGAAAACTGCTGTGTAAATACAGCAAGAAGGCAGTTACCTGTGTCACCTCATTTTTAACAACACATTGTGCATTTGAAGAGACCATTCCAAGCATTAAGCGTTATGCATTATGTGACATGACGTCACTGTAATAGAATTAGGTATATATTTGTCTTTTCACAATGATTTCATACGTAAATGCTTGAAATCTTGTTTTGCAACATGTAGATAATTGAATTGGCTTTCCTCCAGTTGCTTTGTGTTTCAGAACATTTAAAACACAATCTGTAAATTGCTGAATTAGATTAGTGACTTGTATTTAACCATTGCATTTAGTACATTTGTGCAAATCAAGCATGCTCTTCATAGCACTGCATTTGTGTGCCCTGGTCTTGTTTGCTGGAAGGGGTCACTGGCTGGACAGTTTTCCAAATGCACTGGCACCCATTACTCTGTCAGCCAAGGACAGGCAAAAGTTCTCAAATTAGAGCGATAAAGCAACTTGCTTGGCAGTTTTATGTTAAAGGCGATCTGTAGAGGCTACATGTGAGCAAACTTATGTTGACAGTCTGTGCTCCTGTTCAGTGCCTTGTATGTTTGATGTCTGACTTTGTGTTTCATGTGTTTTATAGCCATTTTGGATCATCAATGAAATGGTGCAAAACCAGCACATATGTATATCACTTCATGACACTGCTGCTGACTACTGGGTACCACCAAGAATGAACTGAAAGTTTATTGTTTTGGTTAAAAACTGACTTGATGATAAGGAGAAGAAAATTATGCTCTTACTACTTTCGTGTTTTGTTAGCCTTTCCTGTTGTTGGATTTGAGCAATCAATCAAAAAATGTAATATGCTGAATATTGGATAATAAAAACAGTTGTTACCTACAGATGTAATTCAGGCTCTTACATTCTGTAACTTTCATTCACATACACTCTCTGTCATCAGTCATACTCTCTCTTCTCCCAGTTATCTTGTGGCCCAGATAGTCAGAGCCTCGCATCACTTAACCCTTGTTTCAGTCCCTTGCTGTGCAGCAGCAGTCCTCTCCCTCAGCTTCCATGCAGTTTTTGTCCAGAGAGCTTCAGGTTTCATTGCTATTCATTGTCACTACCACCCACATAACAAGTGTATGTAATATTCTCATTCTCTTCATCACTGACAGTATACGGTACAGTAACCATCTCATCAGTCGCACACAGTCCTGCCAGTCAAGTCTTTGTGGCTACAGTTCCCAGGTGTATGGGAAAGTGCCCACAGGACATCTATTAGGAGTTGTACTTGCTCCTACAACCTCTGGTAGCCTAGTTGTCATATTTACCCCCTGGGATGTATAAGAAAAAGGGCTAGATGATAAATTCTAAGAACAAGTTTGTATGATTCATCACCTGAGACTTCACAGTGATGTAATGCCTGAGGTTCCGTGTAGCATCACTGGTTTGCAAAAAATGCTGCAGGGATTACTTGATTATCAAATCACACGAATAGTTTTCCTTTCAAAGATATGCAGTCTGGATGAAACAGATTAAAATATTCCTTGTTGTTCTATTACATTACATATTTTCCTGTGGTATTTTTTTATTGGCTTCTGCTCTTAACCTTTTTTCATACAGACTTGCGCTGAACAAATTGTAATGTCCATCGTCTGCATTCAGTTTATCTCACCACCATCCCCCTCTTCCTCTCCCTTCTCACTGTCATTGCAGTGTTTTGGCTGCTGTCCCGTTGCTATGCAGAGACCACAACAATGGCCCCACTCTGTCACAGCACATCGCTGCCCAAGGAATGCTTATTTAAGAGTGACATGCTTTGACAATGAAAACACAATGTCTTGTCTCCCAACTGAGCTCTTTCATAGACTCTTACTGCCCATCGGGCTTTGTTCAGCGCAGGTTCATCAGCGACAGGCTCCATTTCCTAGACTGTTGACATAGCCTGTCCATGTGCCAAGTTGAGCTCAGACAACCTTTGGCATATGGCTTGATATCTTCCTGTATGCTGCTAATCATCCGTAGTTGCACTAGATTTTTGGGATGAAGTCTGCCTATGCAGACCTTTTGATCAGGCTTTGTGTTCCTTTGGTTTAATAAGTGTTACTCACAAGGGAATAGTTGCTAAAAAAAAAAAATCTACAGCCCATTTAAGGCTTAAGAGGCACACTGTATAGTTGCACACTTTATAGAAAACCATTATCATTTTTCATTGAAGCTGCCCAAAATTGGCCTTGCTGCTCTTTGGTCCTTCTCTGTGCAAACTGTTGAACAGCACAGCATTTACATAGTAAATCTTTAGTGCACTCACTGTCTCAGTGTGACAGCCCCCAACTGTCTGTGCTGTTTTTAGCCAAAGTCTGAATAATTTACAACATGTTGCCCCAGTGTGTACCTTCGCAGACTATCCAGAAGAAACTGTTCCCCAACATGGTTCCACGGGGAGTGCAGGGATACAGTGCTGAGTGGACAAAGCCAAGTGTCCCTCCCATGAGGGTCTTTGTTTGACCATCAAAGCCTGGGCAAACTAATGTTTGAGTTAGAGATTCAAGTTCAGCAGCCTGCCAAATGTGAGTCATAGTTCTGCAAGTGAAGCTACTGTCCTAAAAGGCCAGCCCAGCTTTTCCTTTATCAAAAAGTCTGAGAGTACAGATGACTACTGAGCCTAAACTAGGTCCTCCTAAGTTGTTTTTAAACAAAAAATAGAAAAAAGAAGTTTAACTACTTTTGAACAGCTGATTACTCTGATTCTGTTTTCCTAAGTAATTCATTTCAGCTCAATAGAATCACCCGGATGCCAAAAAGCAATTAGTGTGTTTTGGTCTGCTACTGACTCAGGCTATGTGCTCGGCCAAGTCTGTCTATAAAGTTGCACAGTAGAAATAGTATTATGTGTAGAGATCGAAGGGAGGCTTTGGGCACGTTAGTTTGTGTTCCTGGGCAAGTGGTTCAATCTCTGCAACCGATAATATTGTTCAGTGGTTGAAGGAAACTTTGCACAGAAACAGAGAAATTTCACTTGTTTATTCTACAGGTTTCTGTGTATTTTGCTTCAGTGCCAAAATCTGAATAATCAGAATCAGAATACTTTAGTAATCCCTGGAGGGAAATTACTTCAGTTGCAGACACTATACCAATCATTGATCAGTTTCTGAAATGCTCTTTTCCATCTGTCAACCTCACCTCACGATTGCGGAAGCTTACGTCACCCATACTAAACGACTCCATAGGCTCAGTAGTATATAGAATGAAGACAAACTGGTTGAGGTATGTGCCTTTCTTACCTTTTGGCTCTTCGTTTATCCCCTTGTTTTTATTTTGTATCTTATGTTCATCCAGCTCCTTGCTCAGTTCTAAACACAAACCCTATGAGACCTGACCCAGAGGGGGAAAGCGGCCCCTTGAAGACAGACAACACCCAGAAGATGGATTCTCCAGTTAAGAAAGATACTGACCGAAGACTGACTACCCCCTCAAAATCTGACATTATCTCTCGATCACCCGCTTCACCAGCATCACCAGTCCCTAGATCAAAAAGAGGTAAATATAAATTAAAGTTTTACCTATTGAAGTGTTCATATTACTTGGATAGAGTTTAGCTGCTTAAAAATCAAAACCTATAATGGAAGCTAAACTTGGCCTGACTTTCATAATTGTGCAGTTACATCTGCACTCAGCTGAAGTAAATTCAGCTCTCTTGGGCCAGTATTAGAGTAACAGTGACCACATGCTTTCAGACATGAGGCAAAAGCCAGTAGAGCGGCTACAGCCTATCTTTGTGTATGAACAAGCATGGAGCAGGAGATGTTAAGTGAGAACAGTTTAGTCCAAATTTTATTAGTGTGGAAAATCCCTCTGTGAGATATGAACAAATTAGCTTTCTTGATAATTGGATAGTTATTGCTGATCACTGCTGTGGTCACAGAGAAACTTAATTTTCATTAGTCATTCCAAAAAGGAAGTTATACTACAGTTGATTCCACAGTGCCCCTGCTAGCAGTCCATAAAATTACTGGCTATTTTTTAAGGATTGTTTTCTTTTGGACTGTCATCATTTTTCTCTCCCTTCTTTATTTTTTATCTATAACCTATTCCTTTTGGTCATAATCTTTACTCTCTTAGCCTGAAGCGAAAGGGTTATACTGTCACAAGTTCTAAACTTCTCTGAGACTATAATAGTACTGCCCATCTCGATAACACCCTGTGCACATTAGTTATATCTAGACTTCTTGTTTTACTTGCCAAAGTTTACCCTGTTTTGCATAAATCTGTAGTTGAGACTTTGGTCTTTAGATTCTAAAAATGATCCAAACTTTCCTTGTGTTCAAATTTCTTCCCTATGCATCTCCAAAGCTCATGTGAGGTGTGCATCATCCAGAAGGGTATATTGAAGATGACAAGCACTCTTTGGAGTAGCTGCTTTTGGTGCTAAAACACTTAAGCCATGACAAGACAGATTTGCCTATGTCCTAGAGAATCTCCTTGCGTAGGTGCTGTCAAAGGTTTCACTAGTATGATTAGGGCAGATCTTTATGTTGGCAATGGTGGCCACACACTCTTTAGTTTGCACATTTTCCTAAATCAAGTTACTGCTTGTGCCACAATCAGTTGTATACTCTACACTGCTCTTTTTGTAAAGAAAATAAATAAATAAAAAATAAAATAACAGAGCTGACATTTCGAGAAGAACAGATATGAACAGGGTGGAGCTCAGACTCAGCACTTAGCAATGTTTTGTAGGCAAGTCTCTTTTCCTCTTGGATATCTTGCACATGTGATTTTATGATTAACATAGTGGTGAGTTGCGAACAGCAGCACGTAACACTGACCAAGGCCGTGCGCATGACCTTTCAATCATGCTATAAATATCAAAGTGGGTCAGGGGTTGTTCTAAGGGGAGGTTGCATGGCAGATTGTTTTCATCTTCGTGATTTACAGCTCCCACATTCAATGTTGCTGAAGAGTGATTTCCTTTGTGATTGATGTTGAACATCTGGACTGTTAAGACAGGGAAGTGGCTTAGTGTAAAGGCTCAAGAATGCCTTCTATGTCATTGTTCTTAGTGGGTGGAATTGGGGTGTATTAATTATGGTACTTCACCAGTATGTTACAAGAGCCCAAGCTGATGTCTTTAAATGCATTGTGGTTAAATAATAGTTCAAAGCTCAAAGATTTACTGAAAATTGTGACTGTTACCATTTCTGCTTAAAAATATACTAAGGGTTTATTGAATATAAGTTACCAATCAAATCTACCTACTGGCAGACTTGTACTGCTCCTCTGCTCTGGTTTCAGTGGTTGTTCTGAGAAATGTTATGTGTGAGCATTTATTTGAGACACAGAGAGAGAAGTGATTGCAGTCTACATAAAACATATCCAGGTCATACGTACGCCCACACAAGATGGCACAAGAGATTTTGTGTGCTTGCCATAGAATTCTGGTTTGCTCATAGAATTCTCTTTGATTTGTTTTGGTTTTTGAATTTTACCATACACAAGCTTTAGCCCTAGGTTGAACATCCGTGTTGAAATGTGGTTGTTGCCAGTTTCCTGTCATTGTCTTATGGTCTGCATTTCCTTATGAAGCCATTTGAAGATTAAAAGCCTTTACTGTAATGAATTTTTAGCAGTGAAGAAAACATTTACTAAAATATTCCTGTTTATCTGAGGCCAGGCACGTCACTGATGCCTCAGGTCAGTTAGCAATTGAGGGTCATTTGAAATGCAGTGGGTACTCTTTTTATTCCTGAGTGCATGTATGAGATTGTAGAAAAAAAAAGACAGAAGTGTGTATTCCCTACAGAGCAGTTCATCTTCAAAAGGTGTCTTTGACTAACCAGTTTTAATTGATTTCTATAAGAGCTTTTCAAACATTTTTTCATGTTCTGTGAGACGCAAATTCTAGAAATTTGCAGATACTCTAGAATTTGTGAGTGAAACTGTTTCCTCGTGGGTCTAAAAAAGATTTAAGAAAAAAAGACAAAGCTAAGATGGAGTTTTGTTTGTAATTAGCTCTGTATCAAAAAGCCGCACACGCACACACACACACACACAAAATATGCTCTTTACTTCACAATACAGAAGGGCTTTAAATGACTGAGTTGTGTGGACATGAGGCAAGTTTATACTGCTCATTAACCATCTTTTTCCTGCCTTCTTTCTAATCTTAGACATCATGAAGTCAGAAGAGAGGCAGAAGCTTGCAAAAGAGCGGAGAGAAGAGAAGGCTAAATATCTTGGTAAGTGTAAACAGGGTGGGAGTCCAAATCCTTTTACATGGGTGGAGAGCTCCACCTGGTGTTAGGGTGTTTGGCTATGGGTTGATTCTATAGGCTGTACAAGGCGCTCTAATTGAAACGCTTGGGGGGGCAATAAAAGGGCGGTTTGGGCTTCTACACAAAATTGACTACAATCAGTAAAAGCTAAGCAACCGATTTGCCAGAGACAAGCGACACCTATTTTTTGCATGCTTACTGAAATTGTCCTGAGCACTATCAAGACATTTTTTACTGTTAGAAAATTGCTTAGCAAATGGCAAAAAATTACATGTTGATGGTGATGACTATTTCTCACAATCAACATGCAATAATACTGAGCCCGGAAAACATCTTCAACATTTTGTCCCAACTTATACTGATGCAGTTTGAAACAGTGTCACGGCTCTACTTTGTGCATCTACTAGGTTGTTTTTCTTTTTGTTTAACACATGGCTGTCACATTATCACTTGGCTACATACTGGCCGTGCACTGCTTTGCATGATTGACAGCTGCTTCTATCTTCTCTCTCACCCTTTACTCCTTGCAGAAGAGCTCAGCAAGTTACAAGGTAAGCCACTCACCTGTGTTTATGTGGTGGTGGTGGTGATGGTGCCGATGAAGACCCTTTTTTGATCGTTCTGTTTTATTTGGATGTCTCATCTTAATAAGGCTCAGTAGTCTTAGCTAGAGCTGGGAAATACATCAAAATCTCACCCATCCTTAGGAGAAGAAATAAAAATGATCACGTGTTTCTTATATATCACATCTGCCTATATAGAAAAGCAGCATTCAAAATAACATACTAATGCTTCACTAACTATCAGAAATGGAGCTTTCTTTGTACATTTTATTGTAAATTTTGCTATGTCGTTTGTAATGTCAAAGTAAATGCTATAAAGGCAGAATTAGAATATTGAGTTTTGGTAATATTACCCAGCCCTAGTGCCTTTTCATTTATTTACTCCTCATGGTATTCTTTCTTTTTCTTGTCCTGTTCTTTTCTTATGGTGAAGTCAAATAATTTTAGCCCTTCCTCTCTCAGAACATCATCAATATGTCATTCACAAAAATCACATGTCCACTGATTGATCACTAGACCATTATTTACATGTGAAGTATTTTTTACTTATTGAGAAACTGTGGATGACACTTGACTTATAAGAATATATAGCCTGCCCTGAGTTTGAACTTTGTCTGTCCACAGGTTCCAGCAGTAGACACCACAAAACTCTTTGGATTTTGTATTTAAATGTATTTAAAAATATGTTTGAACCCTACACCGCAAAACCACTATGATTACCGTCTTACTGGATAAATTGAAGGTTTTGGAAAAGCTTGCTGCCAGATTTATTTTGGCTGTGAAATTATATCAAAACAGATTTATGTTTCCAAACAGGGAAAAAACTGTTAAAATGTGTAATGTGTATATTTTTTATTATCCCAGCTTGTACAGATGGTGATACTTTATATCATTGGGTATTTTTGGAAAAAAAATTCAGAATTATTTAAAAATTTTTACGTGTATATTTACACAACAGTTCTTTCTTTTAGCTGGTTGTTCTTGGACTCATACTTTCTTTAATGCTTTGTTTTCTAATCCAACTATTTTGGATGGCAGAAAGATGAGGTGAACGCACATCATACTGTGGATCTGTCTAATTGGGTGATCACTGGGGTATGCCAGATGGTAAGGGTCTGATCTAATACTCTCAGTCAGCTTGGGATAAAGATGAGATCCTGCCAAAGCTTGTGTTTACAATATCAGATTAAGAGAGATCTTGGCCATGCCACATCGTGAGTACTATTTCTAGTAGCAGAGATAGAAGTAGAAAAAATTCTAGCTCATCTCTTATTAGATCTGTTCTGTTTTAGTTGCCTCGGGGGTGCACAGAAGCGCCTCTCCTTACGTGTCTGTCTTTGGTGGGAAGGTATAAATACTTCATGTGCCAGAGTTAGAGCATCCCTTTGGTAATGACTGTTTAATGATGTTACTGTAGAAGGTCTAGATTCTACTTGTCAGCACTGATCACTGTCAGGAGAGAGTTGAGGAATGCATTTGAAACCAGTTGTGCATTTGACTTGCACAACTGGAAGCAGTTGTGCAAGTCCTGAGCTTGAAGCCCTCAGTCTTACTCATGGTATACTGTAACCACTCCAGCCAAGTTCATGCTCATTTCCTCCTGCAACCTGCACCTATATTCTGGAAAACCATTACAACACTGAGAAAATCATAGTCAAAAATTTAAGCAAGAAATGTCAGACACTGTGACAGACCTGATTTGCCTAGAAAAAGTGGGAACAGTTGTGTCATGATAAATGTGTGACCTGAAGGTTTCCCTTGTGGAAAAAGGAGGAAATGGTAGATGTGGAAAACTGTATTTTATGGAGGTTGAGGCCATTTCCTCCTCCTCCTCTTCCCATCACTGCAAAATAGGTGAATTATAAAACTGTTTCCACTGCACTCTACTTAGAGTGCATCTTTAAAGCCACAAACATCACTGGAAGGTAGAGAGCTAAGTCGTCTCTCAAATTGAGGTCATCAAACTGTGATACCTGAGCTAGGCACTGCAGCAGTTAGAAGTCTTTGCTGCAAGATACTGGCAAGCAGTGCCTCACTATATCTCAGTTTTCTTCCAGCTCCAGATAAAAGCCGGACTATATGCCTCCCTACAAATTTTATCCTCTCTGGCCTCTTTCATCTCTGCAATTATCCATCACTGTAGTCTGAAATCCACAACCAGTTGATTTTGGTGCATCAAGTGCTTTAGAGAACAAAGCTTTACTTCTTTGCAAAAGCTGATTCTTCATGGAGGTTTGGAGTTTGAAGAAGTATGGTGAGTTGTGTAAACATAGAGGCAGCTGCAAAAACCTTCTTTACTCCCTCTCTGAATGGCTCAGTGACAAAGGGATGATTTCCATATCAAAGTGTGTGTCGTTTATTGAAGCTGAAGTATAAGCTTTATGCGATTAGCGTGACATAAAAATGTCAGTTCAGAAGTACTGCATCCATCTAACTTAGCATAATGCAGAATTCAGTGGAAAAGTCAAGTAATTGAATTTATTTTTCCAGACTCAACAGGGGATTAATATGAACGGTACAAAGACCACTTTAGATGTAATGTAAAACACTGGAGTTGCTTGACTTTAGAGATAATTTGTTAAGTTCAAAAAGGATTTTTTTTGTCAAAACATATCAAATACAGTGCTTAACATATTTATTAGACCATCTGTCATAAAAACGAGAGATTATACAGCATCATGAAGAGCTTTAATACAGACTTTCCTTTTCAGTGAGTTCTGTAAATTTTACCATATTAAACAGGAATGAGGAATTTCAAATCAATTCACCTTTTTATACCTACATTTGAGCTGGCTCACTGGGCTTCTCTGAGAAGTCAGAAAATAAGCATAACATTCAACCACTAAAACTCATTTTTCTGTTCGGGAATTCAAGTAAATAACTATAATTTGACATCTCAGTCAAGATATAATAATGTGCTTTACTATTTTTTTGTTACCAGTACTGTTAATTTAGGGCAGTTATGGAATAAATCTTTCACTAAATTTATTAAGCACTGCAGTTTATATCACATAGCAACTTTCGGATATATTCTGCATATTACTCCCATTTCCAATCAAAAACTGCTCAAGGAGGACATATATGGTTATAGTAGTCTGCTAGGACAGGGAAGGGAGACAGGACTCTTTTTTTTTTTTTTTTTTTTTTTT
>VUQH01001062.1:23876-46365 GCA_015106775.1 Etroplus canarensis
GGGGTAAGTTTAAAAAAAAAAAAAAAAAAAAAAATCAGGCTGACAAAAGATGGACAAAATAATGAATGAATGTTGGCAAACTATTTTTTTGCTCTGCTCCTTAGACTCTCCTCTCTGCCCTCGTTCAGCCTCGGCAAGTCCACTCACCCTGTGTGCCCATCAGCCCCACCACCGCTGCTCTGACCGTTGGAGGGTGACATCCAGTTCACCAGACATTACCCAGCGCCAACACAGGCGGAGCTCCACACCTGTAAGTTTCTTATTAATTGCAACTAACATTTTTACCACTCACACTCAAGTGAAGTCACAGTCTCTTCAGAGTTGCTAGAAAGGGAACCTGGCACTATCAAGAGCTTAAACGTGAGTGCAAATTAAGTCAGAAATTTACACCAGCCAGTTCTGTTTATATAAGTGGGTTTAACATTAATTTAACCCTGAGTGAAAATTTAATGAGAATTTAAAAGAGGAAAAACATTGCCAAGAGAATTATGATCATCCCACACCAAATTTCCTGTTTTACACTTATTTCATGTATAACAGTCTATACAACATTACAACATCAGTAACATTTTTTTTTGTTTTGTTTTTGCTTTTAATTTTTGTATTTTCGCATCCCTCTTACATGCAGATGGATAAAAACAAGAAAGAAAAGAAAGACAAAGAACGGGAGAATGAAATGGAAAAAAGTGCCATCACTAAAGAAAAGGTGCTGAAGAAGAGACAGTCTCTACCCAGTATGAGACACAGACCTGATCCAAGGTAAAACGCTCAGTTCATCTTTGTTTTTTCTTTAGCTTAGTTCAGTTTATAAACTGTCAATTAACCTGAAAATTCAGATGTTCCTAGCCAGCTAATTCTGACCCATCCCGGCTTGCTTATTTCCTACTACCTAGCTCCCTGTAGAGGTTGTATTATAGCAGTCTTTGACCTCATTCAGCTTCAGAAAGGATCATGTCCAACATTTGGACATACCTCATCCCCACTGCTTTGGACTACAGCTAGGATCGGTAGTCCTTTTTCTGCTTTTGAGAGCCAGTGAGAGCTGGAGGGGTGCTCTAGCTCAACCAGGAAAGGGTGTAGAACTGGTTCGTGGGATGCCACACTGACCTCACCAAGGCTACAGAGCAGAACAAGGGCTACCACCTGTCCAGTCCAAGACAGTAGAGCTGGAGCTCATCCAAGACCATTTAGTGAAGCAGCTAATTATATTGCCCCATTATGTATTTGTCACAAAGTACTTGGGCACAATAGCATCTAAATCTGGGACTATTCAGTGACCTGCCCTGTTCTGTGGACCTTATTTTGAAAGATACAACACCTATCAGGATAGAAATATCTCCTCTTATTGTGGCGATCCAAAGCATGCAAGCATAATGGCCCTCACTTCATAACAGAGCCACTTGATCCCCTGACTCTAGGGGGGTAAAGCATTCAGCCCTTTGTTCTTCTCTTGGTTCTCTGTAGATTGGTGCCATGACTGAACTCTTAAATGTGCATTTATCTTTGTAATTAGGGGTTTATGCACTGCAGCCCTACTGTAATATTCCTCCCTGTGTAATTGCAGCCAGACTGTTTTTTTGCTGACACAGTAAGATCACATCCTGCACTGGAATTCTCTATCACCTGTGGAAGAGTTGCTCTTCTGTTTTTCCTTACGTATTACTCTTATGCATGAGTCATCAAATGCAGACATTCGCCCATAACGTCCAACCTATTTACTAATGTCTTTTCCATATATCTAAATGCAGAAGCCACTGTTTCCTACTAAAACTAAGTCTATATCATTAAAGATCCTGTAATCTGTGTCCCAAAAATGAACTCTATCAAAATCTGTTTAGTTTTTTTTTCTTTCCTCTGCATCTTGATATACAAATCAGAATCAATAAGGCATTCTTAGAATTTTTATGCATGCGTAACTGATTTCACCCATGTGGAGGCATCCACATTTTTTGTATTTTGGGGCTCTTTGAACAAAATACAATAAATGAGAAGCCTGGTTTCAACAGCAAACGGATCCACTAAATGTGAAGTCACTGGGAGAAAGCGTCAACACCGTGTAAAGTAAAATTTAAAAGCTACCATTTCACTATGTAAGAATTGAGTACAACAGAATAAATAACCAATTAAAAATATTAATAATCCACTGTCTTGAATCTCTTAAATATGCAGTCACTAAAATTATATTAAAACCACATTAACTTCGGATCCCTCTCTTGTTTCTGGTCAACAACTGGGTTTGTTTGGGTCTGTGCTACACCAACTTCATAGTTCATGCACTGCTTGAGGTTATGCACTGAGCGAATAGCCAAGAATTTACTCTCTAATCCCCAGGTCCCAGAATAAATGACATCCATGACAGAAGGAATGGAATAGAAGAAAAAATCAATTTCTTTTACTCAACAAAAAGACAGCACAGAGCAAGCCAGAGCAGTCAGTGCCAGAGGCTCAAAGGGGGGAAAATCTTCAGCATAATGGATGTTTTTCCTCCAAGTGTTGCATTGCTGGGATGCTGACTGATAATGCACTATAAGGGATGATGCAACGTTTGAGTGCTTTGTCTGCAGAGAACGTGTTAACTGAAGTCAGGTTTCTTCAGGCATTTTTGTCCAGTTCTAAATAAATAATGAGGTCATCTTGATGTGAAAGCATTAGAGAATTATTACTGACATAATTTCTCATCAGTTTTACATTCTATTTGCTTTTGTCTTCATTTCTTCTAGTCCTAGCCCTTTATCAAGACGGCCAGCATCCCCTGCCACACCCAAGGGCAGAACTGCCTCTCCCAGCCCTGCTGCCTCTCCCAAGCCGTCATCGACACGAGGGAGCCCATCAACCCCGAAGGCCCGACCCAAAAGAGCCAGGACCCCTGCCAGGATAGACCACCGGACCTCCTCCCCTACCCCTCTTGAGAGAGTGAGGGAGCCCCGTAGGCCCGCCACCCCAGAAGAGCGAAAGAGTGAGTACAAAAAAAATGACTGATAACATTGTTTTTTCCAGACTAGCGCGAACTTAATACCTAAAACAATGACTTAAAAATTATGAGCTATTCCCTACCCTGGGAATAGTAGTGAACAGTATTATCTAAACGTCCACTTGGCCTTTTCTAAAGCCTCTCTTGATGACAACTGAGCCAAATTCTGCTGTTGCTGGAAATGAGATGCATGAAGGCTCTGGAAAAGGCTTCTAGACTTTTGACATTTTTGTCATTTTACACTTTTGTCATAATTTGAACTATCATAACATACAATACATCTTGATTATGGGCAGCTTCCCTGTGTGGCATAGTCGTACTGTATTTTTTAAAATCACTTTCATTACATTCTCAAAAAGTTTTTTTATGCATCTCACTGACCAGAAAAATGGATCTAATGGAAGAAGTGACTGAGCCTCTGGAAAATCTTTATTCCCTTCAAGAGGCAGTAGGCGGAGATTACATCAGGAGTAATTAGCCATGAAAACAAAGAGAACACACTGAATGAGCCACACACAGCTCACGGTCTGTCTTCTCACACACACAACACCAAGAGGCTGCACTAATCAGCCTTAATTATGTAATTGCTGAGCTCTTAGGGTGACATTATGGTTGTTTACAATTTACCATTTGTGCTGAGGACAAAATGTTCAACAGTGCATGGGTGAAAATCTGGCTTTGAATATTTTATTAATAAAAACCAACAGGCACCCCTTTGACAAAGCAAATGCATGTTGTTTCTCTGACTTTCCTTTTACAATGTTTTTACTTGTTTTAGGCTCCCCTGCAACTCCTGCCATTGTAGTATCCTCAGCTGCTGCCACAGCTAATGCATCAAGCATGCCTGTCACAACTAGCGTTACTTCCTCCTCACCCGAGCCAGCCCATTTAACTCCATCTGTCCGTGCAGTGTCACCAGCACCTTCTCCATCATCCAAGCCTATGGCAGGCACAAATGACCCAGAAGAAGCTGCTCGTATTTTGGCAGAGAAACGCCGACAAGCCCGAGAACAGAGGGAGAGGGAAGAGCAGGAACGCCGAGAGCAGGAGGAGAAGGAGAGGTCAGCTGGTTTTTAAAAGGCATCACAACACAAAAGACACAAGGTCAGACAAAAATGCATCAAGCTGCGTCGGAGACAAAAGAAAATTTCAACTGGTCTATGATTGACAGTCATTCCAATTTTGTGTTCCAACTTAGACATTTTTTAAACTGTATAATACTGTACACATTGTCAGTAACATCAAGAATTCTGCAAAAGGTCATAAAGGGGAATAATTATATCCCAGAAAAGCAGTGCCACCACCGCAAATCCTTCATGTCATCGCAATAGTGCAAAAACTACTATGTAGGGTTTTGAATTTTGGAACAGTGATAACCCTGCATGAGATCTGGAACTCATTAGATTTTCAGCCATTTTGAAAACACTATTTGGCCACTAGGTGGTGTTTTTGGTAATTTCTTAAAAAACATTTTTTAGCCATACCTCTATAATTATTCATCTGATCTACATGAAACAAAAACCAAATTGATTGTGGGATCATATACTTTCATCATGACACCATGTCATGTCTGCTACTACTGCCTTCTGCTGTTACTGCAGCTGAAATTGGTAAAAATTTTCAGGGATATTATGGAATCAACTTGGCTGCTGCATATGTTAGTTCTTAATAATCTAATTTGCATGCAAAAAATGACCATGGCATCTAGCCTCACATCACATCAAAGGGGGTCAGGTCAGCATTCATGAAGAAATTGGGGCTTTTTGGGGATATGCCTTTTAGTGCTCACATAGTGACCGCAAGGAGCTAGTTACTAAAATGCACCTATGCAATGTCTTCCTCAGGCAAATACACCATTTTGTGTATATTAATCTAATTATAAGATGCTGTAGATTATGCAGTGGTAGCTCTTTAATGCAGCAAAACAAATCTCACTGATGACATTTGGCTATTTTCTATTTAAATTATAAAAAAGATGAAGCATGAATGGTTGAATTGATTTTCTAAGCACATTCTAGATGAATGAGTCTTCTTTCAGCACTAGCCTGGGATGTGTAACCATCAGAAATTTGATTTTGACCACACCAGTTTTTACTTCCTGGAAAACTGCCTGATATGATCTCTTGCTGGCACTCATTATTCCAATTGTTCCCTTTTCTTTCCTGTTGCTTACTCTACCATGTCAACTCAGCAGGGAAAAATATAAACCAAAAAGGAAATGTACTGTCAATAATAATAATTTACATTTCAAGTTGTTTACCACATTCAGAGCATTTGGCAGATTATTTTGAGAAAAAAAATTCTTATCCCAGCCTTATGTCCATATTCCTCAGGATCCTGAGAGAGGAGCGCATAGCGAGGGAGGCAGAGGAGAGACGACGCAGGGAGGAGGAGGCACGAGCCATGGCTGAGGAGCAGCGAAAGAGGGATGAAGCACAGAGGCTTCAGGAGGAGAAGGTGGCTCAGGAGAGGGCCAAAGCTGATCAGGAGGAGAACCTACGCCTGCAGAAACAGGTATGCAGGCTGTCAACTTGTTGCTCAGTTCCCAGCCAACTACTGAGTACATGTGAAGGGGAAGCCTTGTATTTACTTAACACGCCTGGTTTGTTAGATAAGTATCCACCTGCAGCCATAACTACATGAAAACTGGCTGTATAGTTGCTTCATTCCACTTTTCCCATCACGCCAAAATCATATAAGCTCTGCAGCTTTGCATAACAATTTCAGGCCTTTTCCTGTGCCACTTGCACTGACCTCGTCTGATATCATGTTTACCCTACGAAGCCAATTCACCATTTTTGGATGTTGTTGTCTTTGAAAGGTAAAACATTAATCCAAACTGGTGTACAGGAAGCCACGATGAATGTGGCCATTTTAACCTTGCAAAAGAACCAGACTGATAAGAGATTCCCAATCAAACAAGAAATGTGACTGTTCAGTAGTTTGCTTATTCTGGAGACCTGTAACATGACAAATTGTGGCACTGGCTTATCTATGTAAACTACTATCTGCTCAGTGTGCTTTGTCACCCTCTTGTGGTCTGTCATAGCAATGGCATTTGTGGTTAAACATGATTTGGAAGAATTATGCAAGGACTTAAGTGTTGTCTTTCTCTTTAAATTGTCCTCATGGGGCTGTAAATGTTGAAAATAGATCTTTTTGGCTCAAAGGTATGGAAAAATATCCCTTTTGTGGTTGTAGACAATAATTGCAGGGAGCAACCACACCCTTGTTACGTAAAAGGCATGTTATTTTGGCTTAAGTTTTCCCCCCCCTTCAGCTTGTGGTTGGATTCTTGCCTGTGTGTGTTTCAGAAAGAAGAAGCTGAGGCTAGAGCTCGGGAGGAGGCGGAGAAGCAACGTCTGGAGAGAGAGAAACACTTCCAGAAGGAGGAGCAGGAGAGACTGGAGAGGAAAAAGGTAGGGCCTACATCAGTTCTCCCCTTGGCGTTCTTTCAGCCAAGTAACTCAAATCAAAAAGTTAATGGGGCATTTATGGCTTGTAAAGTAGAAGTAAAGGATCATAAATGCAAAGGTTCCCCAGAACGATTTTTTGGGATAAGAAATTTTAGCCCAAAATAAACATAGGTCTTTTTTTTAACCTGGCCTATAATGCTGTTTATCTACATGGTTTATTTTTGGTGGGAGTTGCCCTGTTTTGGAGATTTTTTTAATAGTCATTATTTCTGGAAGGAGATCCTGCTGCCGAGTTTTTTAAATGCAGTTTTTGGCACTTTGAACACCACAAGGCATGTGCTATCATGTTACTTTATAATCAAGACGAGGCAGACATTTCTAGAGTCAGTTTCTTCAAAACATTTTGAATGGATGAGTAGCTGCCAGTAAATTAGACTTGGGATTGAACTGTTCCCTTTAAAAATACAGTAGCTCTAGGATCTGACTGAACAAAAATAGGAAAAAATTCTCTTACAGCATACCTCTCAGAGTAATGCCAAAATCAATACTGTGGTCAGTTTACAAAAGCTCTCCTCCCCAAGTGGTGGTATATTCTGAAATCCGTCCATTCTGTGCTCTCTTTTTTACTTGACAAACACGGGCTTGAAAGTTGAGTCCCTGAATCAAGATGAACGATGTTTTTGGCTTATCCTGGATCGGCTGTCTTCATGCCATGATTTAATAGGGCTTAGAATGTGTGTGAGCATGAAGCTATATATAACACTAATAACAGTGAGCTAGCTCTGCCAGTCATCTCTCTGTGGCTTTGTGCAGATCGTTTCACATGTGTACTGATACGTGGATCTTTTATGAACATGTACTCCCAAGTATACCGCGCACATAAGATCACGCCTCTTCAGACAAGCTAAGCTGTTCTTTCCCTCTCCTCATCTTCTCTCCATGTGTGAAAGGCTCTTATCTAGGCGTGCCAGGCCTAGCTCAGCCAGCTGAAGCCCACAAGAACAACATGTACTCTGCCCCAATGAACTGCAGCTTAGTCACACTACACAAAACTCCTTTACTTTCTTCTGCCATAACCAACTGATCCATTCTTATTACCTCAATAAAGCACAGGTGGTTATAAGTATCTTGAGAAACATGACAACTTATTAGACAAAAAAAAAATCTTTCCTCCTGAAGCAGACATTATATAGCCAAAGTAGATGCCAAAGCCATGAGCATGTGAGATCTCTATAAATGATCTCGGATCTTTAAAATGCCTCACTTTTATGAGTGGCAGCTGCAGCTAGCTGTCCAAGGCTAGCTGTGTCCTCAGATAAAGTTTGCATCTTTTTCAAAGTCCTGTGTGTATCTATTAGCCACACAGAGTTCTCTGTATTTCTGAAAAGCAGTTTAACTTCCTCTTCTCTTTCCTGTTGTTCAATGTTTAACCATCGCACACTGTTTTTCCAGCTGGATATACATGTGGTGCTTTACCATTACTGGTTTAGCACACAACCTGAAGTGCGTCAGGTTACTTTAATATGGTGATAATTATGCTAGGCCACAAGCCTTGTCAAACTGTTTTGATAGAAACTAAAGTTTCAGCTTTCCCTGTTCATTAGTTCTTTTCAGCGGTAGAAAAGGTCATTATGCTTAATACAACATCCATTAAAAATATTTTGTTTAATAAAGTTCATATTTGACAGGTAATATGATACATAGCTGTCCATATGATAAATGGACTGGTGCTTGTGTAGTGCTGAACCTATCCAGAAATCAATTCAGAATCAATTTAAAGACTTACTGCTTCAGTAAAACTTACAGGATCTAAATTTTGCTAGTGTTTTATTCATATTGTTGCAGATAACCTAATTTCACCCACAAAAATTTTTCATTCATATACACATACGTCTTTGTATTTGGTTCTATGTGGCATTTTCCCTTATTTTATTCCTTTCTTTTGTCCTTTCTTAGCGTCTGGAGGAGATCATGAAGAGGACACGGAAGACAGATGGAAATGACAAGGTACATGTGGTTTTTAGTTGGGGTTTTTTTTGGCTTTTTTTCCAAAACAAGAAACTTAGCTTCACAGTAAAAGTGACTGAAATTCTCTCCCACCTTCACAGAAAGAGACAAAGTCCTCCCCACTCCCCGTACATGTCAATGACAAACAGGCAGAGAGCAGCAAAGGTAAGCCATATCTCAGACCGGACTTCTCAGCCTTGTACAAAACATCCCCAACTAATAGAGGGAAAACATTACCCACTATTATCCTTTAATCTGCAGGAATTGTTAAGTATAACTGGCTTAACTGATCTCCCTTTAACATGTTATCTGGGAAGGGATTTCAAACAAAGTGGCCAGCCGGTTTTCAGAATCAATTTAAAGACTTTTTACTGCTTCAGTAAACCTAACGGGAACAAAATTTTGCTAGTGTTTTACTCATATTGTTGCAGATAACCTAATTTCACTCACGAAAATGTTCCACTCATATACACATAAGTACTCATCTGCTTCTTTTACCCTTTCCCTAGTTTGCACTAAACAAAGGCACTGGTGTTTCACACGCTCATTCTCAGCTTCCATGTGAACAAGATTCACAGGGATGCACTTTTTTTCTAAAAGGTCTATTAGAATATATCCCTTCCTCATATCCTGTACAGCTGGAGTTGTTCTTTGCAAAATAGGACCCATGTGGGCTTGCTTGTTGTCCAATCCCTGGGACTGAGGAGAATTGAGTACAAGAGTCAGTTTATGGCAACAGTATGCAGCAGTTTCATTTTTGATACACTCAACAAAACAGTATGCATGATTGTTGCAAAGTTTTCACACATAAAGTACTGACTCCCTTCTAGACAGTAATTCTTCCATAAGTATCGAAATTTTAACGTTGCATATTATAAATGAGTAAGATGTGGTCTTGTTTCAAAGTTCCCCATTGAAAGAAGACATTAGCCAGCTATTGAGTGGATTAGGACTTGGGAGGCATGCATTTTAGTCCAGCATATGGGAGAGTGTGTGTGTGTGTGTGTGTGTGTGTGTGTGTGTGAGTGTTTCCTTGTTTTATTCATAGGGTCAGAAAGCTGGAAGCCCAGACCATAATGCCTGAATCCACATGTTTGAATAGCTGTTTGAGGTTAAGCCTTGGTTTAATGATTAGGGTTACAATAAGATACAGATCTGGTGGACTACCTGGGGGTAAGCACTCACTGGGGGGGATGCATTTGTAAAGCTAAAAGGAACTCTGAAGTGATGTAATAGCTGACCAGCAGTCGTAATACAACGTCCCCTTTATTGTGTTTAATTTTCTTCTAATCTTGTTCCAGCTTTTTAAAAAAAATTTTCTCTACATTGCAATATTATGCAGCCATACAGATCTTTTTCTTGCAGCTGCTGCATTAATGTGTCCAGCCAATTACAGTGCAGCTGCGTCACTCAAAGCCCAACTCAGCAGCAGGAGTCAAAAGACCCTAAAAACCTAAGTTCTAAGAACTGCAATAGTCCCCTGTTTCTGAAGCATGGCTACAGAAAAAAATGGGTACTACCTCCAGCAGTCATTAGAAAAAGTTTCTGTTGTCCATAAGTTCATTCAGTTTATATTCAGTGGTGAGTCTCTTTAAGAGAGTAAAACAAGGATTTGTACGTGTAGGAGTTAGCCTGACACATCTTAAGGCTCATGCGGGCCACCGGCAATGACTGTTTTACTTTGATTTCTCTAGCATCTGCTGACTATCAGCCAAAGCCTGAGGTTAACCTGCCCAACAACAAGACAGAAAATGGAGAGGCCAATGTCAAGGAAAGGTAAAACTAAAGCTTCTCTATTTCTTCTTTGTGTGCACACTGATGCAAGACCACCGTGAACAGCATAGTTTGTGCCAAAAAAACAAGCTGGGAGTTGACAACCAATCAGGTCTGCAGGAGGTTTGCATTGTTGTAAACCTCAACAGAAAACACAAGGAGTCCCACATTTCAGGCCAAAAGTAAACAGTTATAACATTGGGAGAATGATTAGGTATTTGAACATGCTTCTGTGGGCCATTTTTAAAAAGAATCCTGCTATTGTGGTGGGATGACTCATTTGTTGTATGAGTCATTCTGACCCCGTCATAACTATAGCAATGTTCTGATTTCTGTCTCCCCCTCCAGCAGCCTCTCAGTCCAAGTAGTCAATGGGGTCCAGCCTACAAGGCATGAAAACGGTCTGTCCTCCAAAGAAGACACTGTTCACTTTGAAGACGTCATCCATCTTACAAATCATGGCAACTCCACCAACGGAGCCCTGGATAAGTCTGAGAACAGCATGGCCACAGAGCCCATCCTCTCTTTCGAAAGTGAGGATTCATTCATGAAAAAGGCAGGCCCCATGAAGCCTCAGCATGTTGCAGGTAAAGAGTTAAAAATTGCTTTATGACACACAGATGTGAGGGCACAAGCCAGACCTCTGTAAAGAAAGAAAACATGAAAGACAACTTGAAAGTAGCAGTGAAAATATAAACGGATTAGAAGAAATGGAAAGGGGGGGCGGCCCTAAAATTGTGCCAACAAGGCTGATCTGAGGTTGACTTGTGCTGAAACGTTCTGGTTGTGCTTTGAAATGAGAGTCCAGCTGGAATTCACTTTCGTGTTCATGTTTATTAAGAAGCAGTGGCTGGTTTATGATTAGCCTAGCTTAATATAAAAACTAGAAGTACTTAGTTGAAAACTTAACCTGTTATATCATGTTTATTTTGTTTTTATCATTAGTTGGATTTTGGGAGAATACTGGAACTTTTACTTAAATTTTATTTAAGCAAATTGCCTCAACCTGAAAGAAATTATTCTACGACGCACTCTTATTACAAGTTATTATTTTTATGTTCTGTTTATTTATTATTATTTTTTGCACAGATTTGATAAGCAGAATTTTTACTATTTCACTGGGTATTGCTTCCTATTTAAGTAGCTAAAACATTTTAAATGAAATAAAGGAACACTGGATTTAAATTAAGTGGTATATTACGTGCTTTTAGTTCACTTTTTTATTTATAAGGTCCTGATTGTTCAAAGTTAAGAAATAAAAAATGGGGTGTAATGATGGAGTGATGATAACAAAAACATGTTCACTTACCTCTACAAGAAACATTGAAATCTAAGATAATACCTGATTAACACAAAGTGGTTAATACAAGAGAGCCAGTGCAGACACTGGCTTTTTTCCCTTTAAATCTCCAGTGAAAAGTATATGCTGACAGAGCCATGGTTCATCTGCAATTACCTAGTTTTGCACTTCACCATGTTCACGCTACCCAATAAAGACTGCTGTAAAAGGTACCGTGGATAGTGCTGTTGTCCTTGGCACGAAGCAAGGGAACTTGAACTTGTATTTCATATAAGGTGCAGGTCATCACCCCAGTGAAAGTGAGTACCCCCTGAGGAGAAGAAGGTGTGGCATGGAGAGACCACTTACACCCACAAAGGGGTGGAGATGGGATATGAAAGAAATAGTGTTGGAAAGGGTGCTGAGAAGCAGGGTATCTTTATACTGTTGACAGCTTTTATTCAGGACCCTCACTGACTTGGACCTGGACCCAGTGAGGAATTCCAAGAATGGAAAAGGTGATGAGACCCTATCCGCAAGTGCTTCACTGCCAGGAGTTAGAAACCAGACTCTGAAGTAATTAAGTATCTCATTCATCCCCCTCCCAGGAGCAACGTCAGCAACACCCTGCCCTCCCCCCTTCCTGTTGGATCCTAACCTTCACCTGTTAGCCTGAAGACAAGGCAACAGTCATAAATACTATGTAAACTAAAAAGGGAACGATTACCTTTCCTTGCCCTTTAATTCCTTCCCTGAATCCTACCTAAATGAATACTTTGCAGTCTTTATTTCACTACTTCTTTCTATTAGAGTGAGTGGTACATTCTCATTTCTCATCTGCACACTTGTAAATCTGGATATGTGAGAAGACTTTGACCCTGCAATATTTAGGTGGGGGTTTATGATTGGAAATATTAATACGCTAGACAGAATTAATGTTACATTGCAATTTCACAGGAGGTCAATTTATTTTAAGGCATGCTTTCATCAGTTTATTTGGATGTTTACACTTGTTGCGAGTAAAGCCCTCATCGGTCTCGCATGTGGCATTGTCAGTCAGATTAGGTGTTTTATATGTTGGCTGCAGTTAATAACATTTCTTTCTCTTAAGTCTTGTGGCCTTTTCATTTGCTCCATGTAAACAGGACAGTAAAGGTTTATGGGTCTTTGACCCCTGCAACATATTCTGTATCATTTTGCATTTAGTATTGTTAACAGGTTGGAGGATCACAGACCTTGTCATTGCCTTTACTGCTACTAACAGCACTTTGTTTTTTCTGTTGGCGTATGTTGATTAATCTTATATGGTGGCTGCTCTCTCTGACATTTAGCCCTTTGCTTTCTGCCCCTTTCAGAGGTCCTGTGACATATTCCAGTGCTGAAGTGCTTGTTGCCTTAGGCCACTGACCTTTCCTAGCCCTGCCAACGCTCACATGGCGAGCCCTGTGACCTGTGCCAATCAACAACCTTCATCTGAAAAGCAAACATACTTCCTTCTAAAGATAAAGCAGGTCACAGAAGATGATAAAGTAACTGACAGCACAGGATAAAAGGTTTTGCTGAATACAGCACAGTTGGATCAGTGTTACCGCTCATCAAGATCTTTGCAGCACCAATTCCATGCACCTTGTTACTCAACAGTGTCATCCTTTGTACATTGTAGTACAGCTGAGTAATTATTACGATATATTGAAAAGGAACTGTTTTCTTTGTTAGTTATTTAACTGAAAGAAAAATATAAAAGACTGGGTACAGCTTTGTGAATAATGTAAATGAACTTTGTGTTGGAGAAAAGAGGGAAGGATGAGTGCATTGAAGTATATGCTACTCTATGGTGAGTAGTTATAAATAAAACCTGGGTATTACACACCCTGGTTTGTACAAAGCTACCTGTAACACTTTTTGTAAAGTTAAAGAAATCAGAAGATTTGAAATGTAACGTCACAAAGAATGGCTTCTTACTGTGTGTAAACATACTGTCAGTTCATACCTAAACCTCAGCTATGATTGATTGTATACATAACTGGATGTAATAATAAACATGCAACGATTAAGAAACTGTAAGTCGTCTAAGGTCAGATGTCTGTAAGCGGGGATTTTCTCCACTATTTAACATTTGAAGTGTTTTTTTGTTTGTTTGTTTGTTTTTTCCCACAATTGCAAGCATGACTTTTTCTCATTTAAAATTCTGGTGCGTGTATATGCTATAGATATATGTGCGTTGTAAGGTCGTGGGATTATCTTAAGTCTTATTAAAGACAAGCGGTCCAGTCTGTGGTCTCATCATCATTTTGTCCCAAATACCTGTGAATTTGATGCATTGTGGGATTATTCTGAGGTTTAATCATCAAATACAATCCAAGAAATTGTTCATTTGTTATCAATTTAATATGCTGGGAATGTTTTATACTTTAATTTGCTTTGCTTACTCTGGATGCTCAGTAGTATTTTGACTTTTTTGGGGAAAGGCCTGTTGCCTCTGAAAGTCAAGAGAGTGCATGCTAACCATAGGAAAACAGATGCTGAAGTGAGACCAAAAGGCCTTAGGCCTGTATGGCAAATATACAAGGCATGCGAGTTGGTTCAGCTGTCCATTTCAGTTTGGGTCTCCTTTTACTAAATCCCTGCAGGGGGTACATGCCACTCTAGCTGGCCCCCTTTCACTATATTCTGGAGGCCAGTGGGACATCTGACACACGGTGTTTCCAGCTCTCTAGGCAGCTGAAGTGCATACAAACATTATTTATGTCTCCTTGTACTAAACGTGAAGACATGCTGCACTGATCATCATGTAGAATATATGTGATTTAAATGTTTTAAACCTGGTAGAGTGAGCAATTAGTTTGTCAAATGGAAACCGTTAAGTAAAGTTGAGCTCTGTAAGGTTAAATCACCAGGGGCAATGCATCCAAACTCTGTCATCAAAAATGAAATTGAAAGCCAAAGAAGGACAATTCTATTTCATCATTAAGGAGTATGCATGAGATCAAGATTTAAAGTAAGTGGCAACTATATTTTTAAAGCTGTTGATTTGATAAAACATGCTTTCTTTGGAAAGTGCTTTTCTTACAATTCTATCATTACTACAAACTGCCTCTCAGTCAGCCAAATGCTGACAAACCTTCCTAAATCATCAATATTTCCAGTTACAGCTGCACACAGCTTTAAAATCATTTTTAAAAATGTGAAAATAATAGAGCACATACAGTTATATAGCTATTATGCAATTTCCCTCCTGGGATTAATAAAGTATTCTGATTTTATGTACAAGATATACAGTCATGGCCGAGAATTTTGACAGTGGTGCACATTTTTTGTTTCATACACTTTGCTGCTTCAGTTCCTATTTATTTTTACATGTTTCTATGCTATAGTGAAGAACAATGAGCAATTCATGAGTTTCAAAGACTTTTATTGGCAGATGACTCAAAATTCAGCTTTGGCAGTGGTGGCACTGCCAAAGCTAAATTTTTTGGCCATGACTGTAAACTACACGATCTACCACATGATCTCATTAACTCAGTTTGTTGCTAGTACAGTTGTCTGAGTGTGCTGCCATAAACTATTCATCAACCCCACAAGAGGGTGCAGCATTGCAGCATTGAGGTGATAGACAGTGTATTAGATTTCTCTTGGATTCAGGATTTAAAGCTTATTACTGCATGTGTCAAAAGAGGACACAAACTGAAATGCCCCCATAGTGAAATCTGTCTATTTTTTTGCATTCAGTTCAATATTATTTCTGCTGTTTTGTGCAGCTGATCTGCCAGTCAGTCCCTGGTAATGTGCTACACTTCTCAGAGGGGACCTGAGGATTAGTGGGGACTATTTTTAGGGAGGTGTTGCAAAGCAGTGCACAGTTACAGGCTGATTAGTGCCTAGTTTCAAAATAAATTCTCACAGAATGAGGGGTGAAATAAAGGAACTGGAGGAGTTGAATGTGTGGATAGGAAGGGTCACCCAAAAGCCACAAGTGGTAAATGAATAAAGGAACTGTGCAAGTTGAGGTGAGAGGTAGTCACACAGATTGTCCTGGAGTAGTCAGGCCACATGGTATGCCATGCCCCCCCCATGGGTGGGGTGATGAGTGTATTATCTCCTCTGCAAGTGTGCTGAGGAGGTGGAGGTGACACAATTCTGGCTCTATTCTTACTCTCCTGCCCACACTGGGTGAATAACTTCTAGTTAAAGCTCACATTAACAACCATGACAAATAGGAAACACCTTCCTTCAGTCATCTGAGGACTTTATAAGCACGTTGTCAGACCTTTGAATGAAAGCTGCTCCGTGCAGAGAATGCAGGCAGCCTACTTTTGGACACACACACACTGTTGTTCTAGTCATAAATCTCTGCATTTGAGGACTATGAGGAATCTTGCAAATGTTTCTGAACGACAAGTGTGCCCGCTCAACCTTTATTTCAAACAAAGTAGGGAGAGGGATCACATCATGGTGTCCCACTCAAGATAAGACCACCACGGTAACATCACAACCATCAAAGCCCATGAGCCTAACCTCTGTTTAGTGTTTATGCTCACCCCTACGGTTATCTGCTCAGCAACAGGCTCTCTCCTACAGCTGCTCTCAGATGGCAGGCAGCATTAATGAAAGGACACAGAATGGCCAGCCCTCACAGTAAGCGTGTTTCTCAATCTCTGGCAGAGCTGGCAGAGCAGAGCAACCCCTTAGCTATTCTGATAAGAGATGGCAAAATTTAAGAGTGACCAGGCTTCAGAACCACCACTCCTCCTAGAGCACTGATAAAATGGAACTGCTTTCTGAGGCTGCAGAAATGAACAAAAGGACTTGGATCAACTTGGATCACATCTGTGGTAGTCTCTGAGGACAAGGAGTAGCTGAGCCTAAATAGACAGCTGTTAGATCAATGTCACAAGCTGTCACATGAAAGTTCTTTGATGAGATTCTGATATTTCATCAAACCTCAAGCATTCAAAGCGTCTGACCACTTTGCTGCCCTCTGCATTTGCATTATTTTGAGCCGAGGGCATGCAAGATTTCCGTTGGGTACATGAGAATAAAAGGCTGCACAGATAAAGTGAGAACAGATTTATTGGACAAGTGGGCATTAACCTTAGGAAAACATCTGCTCAGCAGTCAGCTTGTATGGAGATGCTTTTGTTAACAGCTAACAAAATGAAGGTCTTAATAACAGACCTACTAACAGACGGCTTTTAGCATTAAGACCCTAACTCATCTTGAATTTAATGGCAACGATACGTCTCAAAAAAGTTAGGACAAGGGCAACAAAAGGCTGGAAAAGTAAGTGATACTAAAAAGAAACAGCTGGAGGAACATGTTGCAACTAATTAAGTCAACTGGCAACAGGTCAGTGATGTGACTGGTTATAAAAAGAGCACCTTGGAGAGGCAGAGTCTCACCCCTGCCCAAAGCTGGGCAGAGGTTCAGCAATCTGTGAGAAACTGCTTCTGCAATATGTGGAGCAATTTCAGAATAATGTTCCTCATGTAAACTTGCAAAGACTTTGAATATTCCATCATCTACTCTACATAATACCAACAAAAGATTCCAAGAATCCAGAGACATCTCTGCAGGCAAGGGACACAGTCCAAAACCAATATTCAGTGATTGTGATCTTTGGGTCCTCAGGCAGCATTACATTGCAAAAAGGCATCATTCTGTCATGGAAATCCCTGCAAGGGCTAAGGAAAACTTCCAGAAATAGCCTTACGCATTTGTTCATCAAATCCTGTTTCTTAACTTGCTCTGAGCATTTTCAGCATCACCAGCTTAGCTTTCTGGAAATCAGACCTCACGAGTCCAGAATGGATCTAACTGTGACACCAAGGGACATTACACACACTTGTCAATCACAAGGAGGGCCTGCTTGAAATCATAACCTCCTCCATTCTTCTCCTTCTTCAGATTAATCAAGACCATAATTTATAGGATATTTTGTATTAAATGAGACTTGAAACTAGTGGTTGAGCTCATAAAATCAGCAGGAAAGGGTTTATCAAAGTCATGGCTTGAGGGAGCAGAGGGCTGTTTTCCCAAAGATTCTATTCAACCAGTCTTGTTTGTACAACCACAGGAGCCCCTTGCTGGTCATTCAAAACAATGCAGGTATAAGGCACTTACACACTGGTTTCACTTGTCAGACCGATAAACAATGTGGATCTTTAATATACAGTCTATGCTTAATTCTAAATGTCCACTGTAGCAAAATACATCAAATCTGTTGTGGGCTGCAACAGCAAACCAAAACTGACAAGATAAAACAAGGAAGACACAACTCTATGAAAACTGGTGCAAAAATATTTAAAAAAAGGTGTGAAAATATTCAGAATTCATATCTTAAAATGCCACAATTTGATATACAGAAGTAAGAGTCAGTACTAACACAGCATTTTGAGGCAAATGTTAACAAGAATATGCTAAAGTTTAGATGCTGAAATATTTCAGTGAACAAGAACACATTTTCAGTTGCTGGTGGTGCTAGAAGAAGAAGTCTGGCGAGGTCAGTATTTTTCATTGCATTGCAAATCATTAATGTCTCTATAAAAAAGGCAAACTCATGGTGACACTACAGGAAAAGTTAGAAGATTGCCAGTAGGCTTCATCCTCTGGGGACCACAAATGCATTCTCAAAGTGTCAGGCCAAACTATCCAAATGTCTCAGCAGAAGATCAGTCCACATTGCACCCACAAAGCTAGGCAGGGACTGGTGAGAGGCTAAAAAGTGGTAACAAATTACACCCCAGAGGCTTCACATTTAGACAGCAACACAGGCTTGATTTCAAAGCTGTCTTGTCTCTTCATTTTGGGGATGATGGCTTTACAGCATCGCTGCTAATCATCACACAGAGGACATGCAGCTTCAATTCTGCTAGCTTGCAGGGTTATTTATTTTCAGTTCATGCGATAACTAAGAGTTAATCGCTGTTACATACTCCCAACCAGCAAGAGCATGTGCCTTTGGCAGTTTTCCTTTTGTTCCATTTGACACGAAAAACTGATACAGGGGCTCATGAGGCATAACATAAGGATCTAAATAAGTGTAAAACTGAAAACTGATCCTCTCCCTCCTGATGGTCTTTCTTAGTATTGTCTCAGCCAGGAAGGACCCTTACAGATGATTTCTCTCCATGTTGGGCCACCTGCAGTGTCTAGAGTCCCTGGGAAGTATATCCTCGCTCCACTTATATGTTGTGCTTGGTTGCTGTGACACTGGAACATCACAACCACAGGAGTACTCAGATGAAGCTTCACTGTCAAGTTTTTTCTCCCCACCCCCATTAGGAATATGTGTTAGTGACATATTGGGCTACTTTCACAAATTTTAACATTACATTTGGAACTAAAATATGATTTGTCATTTGTTTTACTCTATAAAAGTCATCAGACCCTATAATAATGACAAATTTTTGTTTGAAAATAGTAAATTCAGTCATTGGCAGTTCCTGTTAGTTTAGTTAATGTTGCTAGGGCACTAAGTCTTTATTTATCCTGCCAGGAAAAAATACATGGAGGGATTGCAATTTTAAGACTGCAGTCACATTGTCAAGGGGTTAATTAGGACTTTCTGTGTGCCTGTGTGTGTGTGTGTTTTGCTTTCCCTCCATTTCTATTTGCATAGCACGTGAATTTATGTGAACACACTTTTTTAAGGGTGGGCGCGCGCGCGCGCGTGTGTGTGTGTGAAAGAGGTGGCAAGCGAGTTTGTTTGCATGATACATGAGAACATCCGCTGGGACTCTGGAGAGCAGAGAGTGCGTAAAGAGAAGGAGGAGGAGGTGAAACTACTGTCCGCCTGGCAACGCAGTGGCCCTGAGCTGTCGGCGCTCTCAGAGTAAAATCACTCGGGTAAAGGAGGAAAAAAAAAAGAGACACATTTCTGTTTCACGCCGCACTGCCACACTTAGGCGTAGTGATGGGAGTATTAGTGAAAAAGAGAATGAAAATTCGAAGCTATTTACATAAACTTTCATTTAAAAAAAAACAGGTGAGACTTATCTGATATTGAGTGAAAAAAAACCAACCTAACACCTGCCTTTTAGTTTTTAATGGTGTTAAAAAAACCTCTTTTATATGGGCAAATATAACCACATTCTTTCCGAGAACTGCTGCTTGTTTGTGATCTTCTGTTAGCATGCTATGACCAGTTTCACACATCTGTTCTCACAAGGAAAAAAAATACTCATCACCTTCCACTAAAGTGAAGAAAATAGTGAAGTGTGGTGAATTTGTTGTTAAAATATTACAAGACTAACTGACTAAAGATGATTTTTGGCTTGACAATTCTTAGTCAAATGTTTTTTTTTTTATTTCACTATTTGTGTTCACAAAACACATATTAAGAAAATACACTGCATAAACAAAAATATTGGGACACTTGTGCATTGCACCTACATCCCATTCTAAATCCATAGACATTAATATGAAATTGGTTCTCTTTTTTGCAACTCAAACAGCTTCCACTGTTCTGTGAAGGCTTTCTACGAGCTTTTGGAGTGTGTCTATGGGAATTTTTGCCCATTCATCCGGAAGAGCATTTTTAAGGTCAGACGCTGGCGCTGGACAAGAGGGCCTGGCTTGCAGTCTCCGCTGTAGTTCATCCCAGAGGTATTGGATGGGGTTGAGGTTAGGGCTCTGGGTAGACCAATCAAATTCTTCCACACCATTGGAGAACAGTCATGCTGAAACAGAAAAGGGCCCTCCTCAAACTGTTCCCCAAAAGTTAGAAGCACAGAATTGTCCAAAATGTCTCTGTAAGCTGAAGTAATAGGATTTCCCTTCACTGGACCTAAGAGGCCCAGGCCAGCCCCAGAAAAAACCAACCCCAAAGCATTTACCTCCTCTACCAAACTTCACAGTTGGGACAATGGATTGAGGGAAGTAACATTCTCCTGGCATTCTCCATGCCAGACTCATCAGTTAGACTGCCAGACAGAGAATTCTGACTAATTCGTCAGTCCACAGAACACTCCATGAACAGTGCTTTACACCACTCCATCTGATGCTTGGCATTGTACTTCATGATGTAAAGCTAACATGCCCATGCCATGAATCTCCTGGCACAGATTTTGTGCTGAAGTGAGGTGGTCTGAAACTCTGCAGCATTATGCACCTGAGCACTGGGTGACCCCACTCTTTGACTTTACTTGATTTGCCACTTCATAGCTGAGTTGTTGTGGTTCCTAAATGCTTTTAATTTGCAATAATATCCCTTACAGAATATCTAGGAGGGAACACATTTCACAAAATGACTTGCTGTGACAGTGGCATTCTATTACAGTACCACACTCAAATTCAGTAAAGTCTTTACAATGACTCATTCTTTCACTAAAGGCAGACTGCATTTCTACGTGCTTAATTTTATGGTTACTTTTGTCCATATAGTGTATGAACAGGTAGCATTAAAACCCAAACCACAGTAAGTTAGTTCTAAGTAATATTCATTTTTCTTTTGCTCTGAAAGTAAGGTGACATTTCTGAGAGTACCTTAGAATTAGAAAGAGTGCCTTTTAATATTTCCTTCAGTCTGGGAGGCTAAAAGACAGCATATAACTGCATGTAAAATATTTAGACTGTAGTCATTATAGTTTGTGCCTTCTAAAATGTAAACATTTATAACTATATAATCATGTGCATGATGGTTCATGCAAGACATAAAAGAACTTGCCTTATTAATTCCAGTGTCCCCATTTACTGAATATGTTCTCTCCATTTTCTCTCTGGGGACATAAGACCCAGCTGGTTCTCACACTTGAGTGGAAAGTCCCCTTCTGTGCCTCATTGTGCTCATCCGTTTTATTTTGTTTCTTTCCCTCTCACACGTGATTGAAAGCCACCTTGACAAAATAGTCGACTGTCTGGGTCTTCACTTTGGTGTTGCTGGGTGTGACGTGGCTGCAAATTTGTCTTTGTGCTGATGATTTTGTTGTCTTTAAAATGTCAAGGAGTTCGCTCAGCTGGACAGAATGCCAGATTTAGTTTACTGAATAGTATTGGGATTTTGGGTTTGAGGCATAAACCTACATAATATTCTAAAGGACTGGAGTTAAATTTTAATCTAAAACGAATGCTCATATGTGCTTAGAAATAAAAGAAAAGGAAGTGCAGATATACAGCTTGAAGCCTGAATATTAGAACAGTTGCTGTCCTAAACTTATTGTTAACATATGGGGGCAGATGGACACAACAGATAAAACCACTAAAACCACATGGTGCTGACAAGCCAAAAAACATACAGGCCGTATTGTTTTCTCTCCAAGCATTTTCAATGTCCTAACTGCATTTGCTTTCCACTGAAAAAATTAAACAAATTTAAACAAATTGACAAAAGTTTTTGGATACTGACACTACATTCAAATCAAGTACTGACCAGATGTATTACATTCTTAACACTAATGTGTCATGGAAATCCTCCAACTGACATTTTACTATAAAAGCAGATATGTGAAACCTTGTGGTTTTACGGAAAGTCCAGAAATTACTACATTCAGCAGTATTCATCACCTGGGAACCATTTTATGGCATTTGATTGAGCGGGGTGACCCGCTGACAAACTGATATTGCCATTACTTGGCAATACATAGGTAAAATACAAGACTGAAGCCAAAACCAGCCCATCTCAGTCCGACCCACAATATCCCAAAAAGTTAACTACATAACTCGAGGGTTGCATCAAGAAGGGCATCTGGCATAAAACCTCTGCCAGATTCTTCTTCTTCTTCTTCTTTCGGCTGTTCCCGTTAGGGGTTGCCACAGCGGATCATCTGCCTCCATCTCATCCTATCCCTTGCATCCTCTTCCCTCACACCAACCCTCTGCATGTCCTCCTTCACTACATCCATCAATCTTCTCTGTGGTCTTCCTCTTCTCCTCCTGCCTGGCAGCTCCATCTTCAACATCCTTTGTCCAATATATCCACTATCCCTCCTCTGAACATGTCCAAACCATCTCAGCCTTGTTTCTCTGACTTTGTCTCCAAACTTCTCGACATGAGCTGTCCCTCTGATGTACTCATTCCTAATCCTGTCCATCCTGGTCACTCCCAGG
>VUQH01001064.1:560-14050 GCA_015106775.1 Etroplus canarensis
CATTATACGTCAAATAGAAAACATCCTTATAAACCAGTCTTTAATAAGAATAGCAAACTAAAGAAAAATTATAGTCATATAACTATATGTTATATGATAATTATGTTTATTTTTATACCTTATTTAACGACAGACAGACAGACAGACAGATAGATATTTTCATAAAAAATTAAGAATAAAGTTCAGTAACAAATCCACAACAAATGCAGCAGTGATCTCTCAAAAAAAATCACATGCCTCCTTCACCTCATTTTTTTATGAAGCCCTTAAAATGGATTTAAGTGTGTCGAAATTTAGATCATTCTGCTAATTATTCCACATCTAAAGTGGATTGTAAGAAAACAGTTTGCCCAGATCTTTCAAAACCAGGGCACATTAAAAAGCAACCATATGGAGGAGTGTAGCTGGTTACTGCGGAAAGCTGAGACCATCAAGGTAAGAAGTGCAGATATACTTGAAATATACTCAGGTTTGCTTCAGAGATATAAATGTCTGCATTGTCTTGCAGGCAATCAGTGCTTTTGTCTTCAGGTGCTCAATGGTAACCAACCATAAAGAATATCTTTTGTGAATTTTTTAATGGTCAGTATACTGAATGTCATCTCTGCTAAAAGGACCTTCTGTGAGGATTTTGCATGTTCTCCCCATGCGTGCATGGGTTCTCTCCAGGTCCTCCAGTGTCTTCCCACAGTCCAAAGACATGTAAAGGAATTAGGTTAAATGGCAATTCTAAACTAATCATAGGTGTGATTGTCCGTCTCTCTTTGTTGGCTGTGTGACGGACCAGCCACATGTCCAGGGTGTACCCCGCCTTTCACCCTATGACAGCTGGGATAGGCTCCAGCGCCCCTCATGACCCTGAATGGGGTAAGCAAAAGAAAATGGGTGGATGGATGGATCTCTGCTAAAATGCAGATATCAAGAAAAGTGCAAAAAGGTGCAAGTCCAGATCAAAACAGAATAAACTTCTTATAGAGACTTTCTCTTGTTTAATATTTGACAAAAAAGGATTTAAATAAACAATTTAATTTTCGATTCCCAGTCACCTCATATAAAATTTCTAAATTTTGGGACCTACAGATGGCCTCCAGAAGCTTTGCTTTGACCTTTGACTGAAAATGATGAATGACCTGTGAAGGAGAAGGACCGACGAGCTTTCAGCCTGGAATCTCTGAATGTTTATGCTATGAGGGGTGTGTCGGGATGAGAGTGTTCAGCTGAGATTTTTTTAAGAGAAGAGGACATACACCCTATATTCATGGTCAGATTTGAATGTCAAGTGTAGATACGCTGCAGAACAATGCAGCAACAACACCATCTCTAATGAAAAATGTCCTCCTGTCTGGAGCAGAAGCAGACATGGTCCCACAGAGCTGCTCTAGTACACAAGGTTTCCACTCTTATTTTCCAGACAAATCACATGGTTCACAAATGACTATTTTGCACATAATGCATTTTGTCAGTGGAAGACTCTCACTTCATGTCATTATTTTTGACTTTATAGTGAGAAAGGGTGTTCCCTTGATTATGGTTATGGTGAACAGTAACTGGAGTTAAGTTTTCCTCTGTGCCCCTGTGGGTCTACTATAGAAAGAGCCTTAGGTTTTCTATTATTCTCTTAAAGGGTTTCATGATCGCTCTCCCTGCAAAAGGTGTTGGGATGTATATGTAGGGGTAAGACATGGTGTTCGATTTAAACAATATGCAGGAAAAACTGAATCTGAGCCTTATTTGTTTGGAAAGGTTTATGGTTACATGTGTCTCCTACTGCGCCAACGCTACTCCAAACTAATAACGTCTCTGCTCCTCTACCCACTAATTACAGCAGCTAAACCCATGTTTAGAAGCTGGACAAATTAGCGCACTGAAAAACCAAAGAATACAATTGGCTGTCATTATAAGATGAGTCCCATATTAAAATTCAAAAATATAATCTGATGAATAGTGGTGCTAATTTTCATTGTGTTTAAGTAATTTGCACATCTTCATGATCAATGCTGACATTGCAAATGGTTCTTTAATCATCTCTATCACAATTTTCCACACTTAGTTTTTGTCAATTTATGTATTTCCACGGGTGGCCCCCATTTGCTTTCGGGGGGTCTAAGGCTACATAACACTCTAACACTCCCACCCACCTTTCTCTCTCTCCCTCCACACTCATCTGTATTGCATGTGTTATTTGGGGGGGTGCACAACAAGCCACCAATGTAGAGCACAAACTTCCCTCTTAAGGAGCTTTGTTCAAGAAGAATGGAAAAGAGTAAGAGACAGAGTGAGAGCATTGTGTGTATACAGAGAACCGCAGTTCTCCTCCTGAGGAGAACTGAAAGGGAAGCCCACACAGCAGGAACTATAGTAGAGTACAGTAAGATGAGAAAATGTGCTTGGATTGTTTTCCATCAGTTTTAACAGAGACCCAGAAAAAAATGGAAAAAACTGACATGCATATTATGTTTAAATATGGCTGGCTTCCTTTGTGAGATGTCATGTATAAAGCCTGTGGTTCTGCTTGGTGGTCAGACAGAGTGTTAGGACCCCCTGAGTCCCTCACCAAAACAAGACTACACCAAAGCCCAACTTGGACAATCAAAGGTCAGCAGACAGAGAACAGATCATCCCCTTAGGTTAGATATTATTTCCAGTCTATACTGTAGCTCAAAGCCTTGAAGGATCATACATTTAGCAAGGAGCATCTACTACAGTGCCATGTGGAAGTATTCATACCCCTTGAACTTTTCCACATTTTGTCACAGTACAACCACAAATGTAAATGTATTTTATTGGGATTTTATGTGATAGACCAAAACAAAATGGTGCATAATTGTGAAGTGGAATGGAAATAATTCATGGTTTTCAAAATTTTTTACAAATTAAATCCTGAAACATGTGGCATGCATATGTATGTATATAAAGTAGTTTCCTCCCTGGGGATTAATGAAGTATTCTGCTATTCAGTCCCCCTGTGTCATTACTTTGTAGAACCACCTTTCTGTACAATTGCAGCTGCAAGTCTTTTGGGGTCTGCATCTACATGCTTTGCATATCTAGAGACTGAAGTTTTTGCCCAATATTTTTTGCAAGATAGCTCAAGTTCAGTCAGATTGGATGGAGAGCAAGCATGAACAGCAATTTTCCAGGCTTGCCACAGATTCTCAATTGGATTTAAGTCTGGACTTTGACTGGACCATTCTAACACATGAACATGCTTTAATCTAAACTATTCTATTGTAGCTCTGGCTGTATGTTTAGGGTCATTGTCCTGCTGGATGGTGAACCTCTGCACCAGTTTCAAGTCTTTTGTAGACTAACAGGTTTTCTCGCAAGATTGCCATGTATTTGTCTCCATCCATCTTCCCATCAACTCTGACCAGCTTCCCTGTCCCTGCTGGAGAAAAGCATCCCCACAGTATGATGTTGCCACCATCTTGTTTCATGGTGAGGATGGTGCGTTCAGGGTCAGGTGCAGTGTTAGTTTGATGCCACACATAGCATTTTGCATGTGTGGCGGCTAAAAAGTTCAATTTTGGTCTCATCTGACCAGAGCACTTTCTTCCACATTTGCTGTGTCCCCCACATGGCTTAAGGCAAACTACAAATGGGACCTCTTATGGTTTTCTTCCAACAATGGCTTTCTTCTTGCCACTCTCCCATAAAGGCCAGCTTTGTAGATTTGCAGATTCTCCCACCTAAGCTGTGATTCTCTGCAGCTCCAGAGTTACCATTCTTGGCTGCTTGTCTGATTAATCCTCTCCTTGCCTGGCCTGTCAGTTTAGGTGGATGGGCATGTCTTGATAGGTTTGCAGTTGTGCCATATTCTTTCCATTTTCAGATGATTGATTGAACAGTGGTCCATGAGATGTTCAAAGCTCAGGAAGTTTTTTAAAACCTAATCCTGCTTTAAATTTCTACACAACTTTATCCCTGACATGCTGTTTATTCACTAATATTCTCTAACAAACCTCTGAGGCCTTCACAGAACAGCTATATTTATACAGAGATTAAATTAGACACAGGTGGAATCTATGACTAATTAGGTCACTTCTGAAGGCAATTGGTTGCACTAGATTTATTTAGAGGTATCAGAATAAAGGGAGCTGAATGCATATGCATGCTATACTTTCCAGATTTTTATTTGTAAAAAAAACAATTGAAAACTGTGAATTATTTCCACTTCACAATTAAGCACTATATTGTTTTGGTCTATCACATAAACTCCCAATAAAATACATTTACATTTGTGGTTGTAATGTGAAAAAATGTGGAAAAGTTCAAGTGGTATGAATACTTCTGCAAGGCACTGTATAGGCGTACACATCCAGAGGTCTATATAAAGCTCACTAATTAGCATATTATTTAAATACTTTCTGTATTTTTTAATACAAAGCACAGACTACTAATGTTTTAGCAAAGGAGTATTGTGTGCCTGATTTCATCTACAGTCAAGACTCCACGACCCCATGTGTCAATGAATGGAATTTATTACTTTTGAACAGAACCACACTAGATACACTCTTTGGACAAAAGCATTGAGCCACCAACGCATTACACCTACAGAAGGTTTCATAGCAATCCATTCTAAATACAGAGGCATTAGTATGAAGTTACTCCCCTCTTTGCAGTGATAACAGCCTCCACTCTTCTGAGAAGGCTTTCTACAAGACTTTTGAGAGCATTGTGGGATTTTTTTGCCCATTCTTCCAGACGATCAATTATGAGGTAAACCAATGATGTTGGCTGAGAGGGCCTGGCTACAGTCTCCAATCTAGTTCATCCCAAAGGTGTTGAATGGGGTTGGTGTCAGGGTTCTGTATGGGCCAGTCAATTTCTTCCACACTAAACTCAACCGAGCATACCTTTATGGACCTTGCTTTATGCGGGGCACAGTCATACTCAAACAAGTAAGGGGCCTTCCCCAAACCATTCCCACAAAGTTGGAAGGATAGATTTGTACAAAATATCTTCATAAACTAAAGCATTGACATTTCCCTTCACTGGAACTAAGGAGCCCAGGTAAACCAGAAAAACAACCCCTTAGCATTACCCCTCTTCCACCAAATTTTACAGCTGGCACAATGAAGTCAGGAAGGTCACATTTTTCTGGCATTTACTAAATCCAGACTCATCCATCAGACTAATTGATAGAGAAGCGTGGTTCCTCTTTCCACAAAACATATTTCAACTGCTCAAGAGTCCAGTGGCAGCGTGCTTTACATCATTAAATCTTACACTTGGCATTGTGCTTAGTGATGCATGGCTTGTGTCCAGCTGCTTAGCCATGGAAATTCTTGCCATGAAGCTCCTGGTACACAGTTTTTGTGCTGGTGTTAATGGCAGAGGAGGTTTGGAACTCTGCAGTTACTGAATCAGCAGAGCGGTGGGAGTTTTAATGCACTATGTACCTCAGCACTTGGCAACCCCACTTTGTGACTTTTCCTGGTCTGCTTCTTCATGACTGAGTTTTTAAACATTTTCAGCATTTACAGTTGATTGTGGAATGAATAGGAGGGAACAAATTCCACAAAATGACTTGATACAATGGTGGCATCCTATTACTGTACCACACTTGAATTCAGTTAACTAGACTGACCCATTCTTTCACAAATCCCCCCTGGGATTAATAAAGTATTCTGATTCTGATTCTGAAAAGCAAACTGCATGGCTAAGTCCAAGAGTCAATAGGAGTGAATTAAATACCTAAACTCAGTAATTAAGAGGTCTGGCCTAATATTTTTGTTCATACAGCGTATTTTCCCCCCAATCTTTATGATCAACTAAGGTAATACGTAAACTTTCAGATATGACAGAAGTATCAAACTTCTCATCAAACACTCAAGAAAGAAGTGTGTTTAATAAATTGCTGAATTATTACTTTAAGTAACTGCAGCAGTTTTAAATTTAAGGATATATTGTCTGCAAATCAAACTCCTTAGATTTTGTGCACGTAACCAGCAGGGAGTACAGAATCAGAGAAAAAGTCTTCAGTCACCGACCCTTAAAATGGAAGGGGCCTCTGACCCTTTCCATCCATCCTGTGAGGGTCACAGGAACACACTTTTAGACACACAAAGGAATACAAACATACACACACTACTTTAACTCATTAGCAATTAAGATGCTTTAGAAAATGGAAATGTAATAGTGGTTTTAGATTGTCATCGGGCCGCATTTCCTCTTTCTGAGGGCCAATCACACAGGCACTGTGGTATCTAATGCTTGTTAGCAGAAAAGAGTTTGAAATGGAAATGGTGTGGTCGGTCTCCACACCCTTCTATCATTTGTTTTAACCAAACCCGCCAAGAAATAAAATTACTCAAATGCAAGGGGATTTTCAATTATTTTTTTCACCCCTGTCTTGCTCACAATCTCGCACTTTTTTTTTTTGCAAGTGGAAAAGCAGCACGCTTTGCGGAATTTAGTCGCCCACGCACTCTGTCAGGACACTTGATTCCAATTAGATATTTTTCTTTGCTCTCTTGTTCTAGCCTGTCTGGGCCTCCTGCTTTTATCCCACCCTTTGCCCTCCCCACCAACTCCCTCACTGTTGAACTCTCCCCTCCTCTCTCCCATTTCCTCACTCGTGTCCTCATTCTCTCAATCTCTATCACAATATGTAGTTTTGTGAACCACAGTACCCTTTGCTTTCGTGTACTCTCTCGTAGGCAGAATTCTCACAGCCTGACATCCTGTGTCCGTTTTTAAACTTTGACACCATCACATACAAACCAGTCAAGGCTGTAAAACACTGTGGCAAAACTATTACAGCAGACAAAACCAAAGCATTTCCATAATGATAAAGAAGGGATTTAGAATTGGCTTTAGAAGTTTGCAAACCACCTTTGTTTTGCTTCTAAGAACGGGATATTTATTAACCTATGGATCAACTTGATTACAGTGTGAGGTCACATCCATGCTGTGAAGGTCCTCCCACACATTCACTAATGATAGCCTAGCCATGGAGTACATACAATACATTTCACTCAGGGTGCAGTAGCCACATGCAATTCCTCATCCAAATTACTGTAATTAAAACATTCCACAATCCTTTATGTGTTATTTCTCCCTGCTTGTGCTGTTATATCTTGTCTCTTTTTCAACAAATCAAGTAGAGGCTATTAGTCTCACAGTAAATGCCATAGGAATTCTGTATTAGGAATTCTGTTGATGTCCACGTGGCCTATACACAAGCATACACAGCCCAAATACAGTGAAAAAAGAATCTGTAATATTATCATTAGAAAAACACCGAGTAACATTTCTGCAGAGACGACAGGGTCAGCGCAATGAATGCTGCAGGCCACAGACAGATGATTTGGAGGGCATCTCTTTAACTTAAATTTCTTCCAAGTAAGGGGTCCCTCTGCAGCATCCAGCCCACCTCTTCGTGCCTCAAGTTTCTGCTCCGTGCTGCATGGAAGTTTCCAAGAACTGAGCTATTGTATGTGTGAGACATATTTATCATGTAGTTGTACAACCCTGGAAAATTCTGTTGCAGTTTGCAATCTCATGGCTAACCACAAAAATAGAATAATGAGAATATCTAGCGTATTTCATTTTCAGAGTTGTATCATTCGCGGTTGGAGACAAAAAGCTTGCAGTTCAATTTGTTCTTGAGCTTGCACGGTTATGTTTCTCACTAAATTAATTTCCATTGAAAAAGCTGAGCTTCAGAGCCGCCTCTGACCACCTACCCTCTATTAGATGTGATTCAAGATGGGATTATGTTACTGATGGGCCAGCTGAGGTAGTGAGCTCTAATTAGGACTGATACTCAGGGGAGAGATTAGTATTGAAAATGTAAGAGGGGAGGGTACATGCACACTTGTTTATCCTTCAGCTTCAATTGAACAAAATGTTGGGCTACATGTGCTACGCACCCACCACCTTCAGCTATAAAAACTACTCATTGCTCATTTGGGACCAAAGCATTCATCACATCTTAAAGAGGGATGGATGAAAACATACCCCCTGGTCAAGGAGAGAATACATTCAATAAGTCAAAAAATCATCAGATTGCTTCCAAACCCAAAATACATCCACCTCATCCGGAAGATAATATCTAATGTCGTGCCTGGGCTGGATGTAGATAGCAGATGGATCTCTGTTATGTACTTTCCAGATGACAAGATTTACCCGCAAATTCAAAACTCTCAGCTTTACTATAAAGTGGGATATCTTTTACTTAAATTGTATTTGAAAGATTGCAGGTAAAAAGATAAATTTACTTCCACCAAGGACAATAGGAAAATAGTCCATGGCCAGATTTTAGCTGAATAGCAATAATCTTTTCAGCGTATAAAGCATAATACTTTTCTTTCAGCTCACTAAAAGACATTGAAATCCATGATAATGATTTTAAAATGTGCTTTATGCAAATAACAGAAACTAAAAAGGAAATAAAAATGTTTAAAAGTCCTTCCAAGTCTTTAAGGATTTAGGAAGTGCCAGAAGGTGGGATTTTGGTTATCACAGAATATCAGCTTGTCTAAATCAGGAACACATGCTTTTAGCTAATAGTTACTTTAGAATTGTTGCAAAAAATGACCCATGAATCTTGTTGCACTGTGCTTCAAGGAATGCAGAGGAAATGTTGCACTGACAGCTGTGTCATCAGAGAAAGCTGGGACCACACACAGTAATCCTTCATGGCTCTTCAAGGCCAGAGCTAGGCAGGCACGAAAGATCTACAACTGGAAGGGAAGTCTAGCCTTGCACTGAGTCTTTTAAAAAGCACTCGCTCTCCTTGAGTGTCTCTAGAGTGGGACAGATGCAACAAGGCAAGGCGACCTCTTGGAAGGGTCAAGGATAAACACAGGGGTGCTTGGGGGAAGGGTGTTGACCTTCCTGGAGTTGTCTGTCATTTGCTGAAGATGTTAGCACCTCACTGGACAAACACACATATACACCACAACATACACAAAGAAATAGCCCCCACCCCTACATACACACACTTGTCTATTCTCTTTTCATGACAGGATGTCTCTAATGAATTTGGTGCTTAGAAGACTCTCGAGAGGAACCAAGGCCACTCTCATTCCCACCACTGAGGCACTCACTTGTCCACATTTCAAAACATAACCAGACTAAAAACTGTCCCCAGAATGATATGCTCTTTCAAGGGCTGAGCGACATTTATACATCTCTCAGTTGCTGTCTGACGGATACACAGAGGGTTGACTCTGAAGCAGTGCTTGTTCATGGCTGTTACAGTAACTGGGCTGGTACACTGATGGGGCCCTTTGGCTCAACAATACCCACATTATCAGTCTCTCTCTCTTTCTCTTCCTGATGTGCACCAGGCACTCTGTCTTGATATCCAACACACACTGTCAGCATGTTATGGCCCCACTCAAGTGACTGTATAAATTGAGATTATGGAAGAATTATTCTGGTCTGTCTGGCAATTAAATACGCTCATGTGTGGCTTTTCAAGGCAGCCAGCCAAACTCTCATCGGCACCAGTCCCAGTCTGATCTAATTCTACCAAGCGACTCCCCTTTGTCTGTGGTAATACGTTTTATCAGAAGGGAATGTGTCTCATTGCATTGAAGGATCGCTTTCCACTCATGCTTCCTAAAACTTTCAGTACAACAGCAAAGGGAATCAAGCATGTCTTTGGCCTGTGTGGCTTTGTTGGTAAATTAAAGCAAGATGAGTATGTCTCTGAGTCATTTGAAGTTTGTGTGAAAACAAGGATATTTACTTTACTTAATTGTTATTTAATGCAATTAAATTACCCTGAGATATAAAAACAATCTCTGTCTTGACACTTGCACTGGAGAACACTGTCTGGAGAGAATAATGAGTGGCTGGCAATGAATAAAGCTAGTGAGAATCTATTAAAAAACCAAGTGGATATTCTGAGACATGGTGCAGGTTACTCTTGGTCTCTGGGTGTGTAGAAGATACATGTTTATTTTGGACATGAGGGACAATAAACCCAGTGCAAGGCCCAGACTTGAGAGACAGGAGACATCACGTCACAACTTTCCTCACCACAGTGGGAGCCACCAACAAAGACTTTGCCTTACCAACATGCTTGAAATGCACATACACTCTCACACCATCACCTTCTGAGAGGACCCACCACCCTGCCGCAGAGCCTGGCACCTCACCAGTGAAGAGGGAAGAGGGGGTTTTAAGTGCGGAGCCTGCCCTCACCTCATTCAAATCCCAGAGACCACTTAAAACACATTCCTGCCGCTACTTAACGCAGCAGCTCAACACATCTCAACAGCTGAGGTCTTACAACCTCTGAGAGGAGTTGAACGGGTTGGGGTCGGGTGCAGAAAACTGAAACAATGTCGGGGCTGAGGGATTAAGCCATTGCCTTAACCACAGGAAAATGATGAAATATGAAACCTAGTAATCTCCCCAAAACTCCTTTTGAGCTATTTGTTCCTGAATAGGTATTTTAGCTAAACTCTAACTTTAGGCTTCCAAACACTGTTTATCATCACTGTCCTCTCATCACTAAGTAAGTAATAGATGAGGGAAGGCTACAGTGGAATAAATACTGGCTTATGTAGTGGTTTATTCATTTGCCTTATAAGCAAAAGGTCCCTGGTTCAATTCCAGGTGGGGACACAAGCAACGTTCCCTCTAAGCTGTGTGCTTGTGCAATCACACACTGCTCCGGCACCCTCCATGCACAGCAAAATCTATGTAGGGAACATTGGACACAAGCCCCTCTCACTAAGGAGGGTTGCGTCTGGAAGGGCATCTGGTGTAAAATCTCTGTGGATTAATCCACTGTGACAACTCCTTGTTGAGAATACAAGGGAGAAGATGAAGGTATGTGACATGCACAAAATATTATCACTTTTGTATTTATTCCTGGGATTGTTTATCTGTTAGATTTTAAGCTTTGAATTTGCTTTACTTTTGCCTTTTATAAAAAGCACATTGTTTCACTATTAAGAGACAGAACCAAAGTAATTAACAACATGTTACTGTAAAACAGAAAGTCCCTATTATTAGCTCAGAGTGAAAATGGAGAGTGGAACCAATTAATGTGGAACCAATGTGCTTAGTGGGTTTGCACCTGGGTTTCCTAAGGTGAGGGACTCCGCCCTCTCCTCAATGTAAATTTGGGAAGAGAAATGGACGGTTCATGTGTTCATTCTTCTGACACATTTATCTGTATTTTGCAGGTTAGTACACAGTAAAAACACACAAAACCTACCTTCTTAAGCTAAGTTTTGTACACCATTGTTGTAATGAGTCTTTTGGACAGATGTGAATATTAATTTAAGCTTAATTTGCTGCTGCAGTGTCATAGGAAAAAGGTGGGAACCATATTAGAACAGCAGACTGTATTTGCATATTTTGAGTTGTGTGACACACTGATACTGTAATTGTGGACATTTAATTTTAGCACTGAGGCCTTGAACACTTGACAAGTGACAAGTGTGACAAGTTGTTAAGTTGCTGTTTCTGTTGTTATGAAGCTAAAACAAGTGATAAAAATGGGTTAATGTTTGAAATGCACTGAGCTAATGTTTAAAGTGTGACTTTAAAGTTTTGTTAGTTTGAATTTACTCAATATTCCCAATCTGTTTATATTCCCTTAGTGACATGTTCAATGCTCTTTAATGAGAACACACGTAATTTACTAAAAACAACTCAAATTGGAAATCTGTCATTTAAGATGTTAAATGAGATGATTGAGTTTGACTAGGTACTGGTATTTATGGATCGTGAAAAGTATAATGCTTTTGAACAAACTGGAATGTCCTAAAGGCTCAGAAACTGAATGAGAGCCACAAGGCAAAGAGCTACACTTATGTTTGTGTTATTGACAGAAAACAAGTACCGTAAACAATGGACACTAAAACAAAGATATGACTGCACTAGAGATATTTACGTATTTATTTAATGTTGTAAATGTATGTAATAAAGAGTGGAAATTTGGGAAGAGAAATGCACTGTTCATGTCTTCATTCCTCTGACAGATTTACCTGTATTTTGCAGAACCAGGAGATATTGAACCAACATCATTTGTCACAGTGGTATTACCAGTCTTGGAACCTGTAACAGGTACATTCAATCAGTACAAACTGATCACAAACCCAGAAGCTGCGGGGCATGGCAACCACTTTGAATTGTGGAACTGAACCTTAATGTGCCAGGGACAGGTTGGATCTTGTCATGTCTGGATCCGTGTACTTACTTTGTACACTGACACCTACAGAAAATCATGACAGTACATTGTGTCTTTTACAAAACTATCAAACACACAAGCATTAGTGTCTACAGCCATACTCATAGCAGGTATAATGTTTTTCACTGTTTATCATCTTGATTTAATCCCATCACAAAATAATAATGCAGAAACAAGAGTGGCCCTATATACTCTTAAGCCTGTTAGGATATTTATACCATTTATGTAAAGTTTATAGAACAATTATGAAGTTCAACTAAATAAGTTCAAAACTTAAACATATAACGACACACACAGCATACAGTTTCATGATTTCTCTTGCAGACACAGGTGATCCAACCAAACACATATATGATTAAACATTGTAACATGCCAACCCAGCCACAGGGCCCACAAGTCAGTGTATTCCTAGTGCCGGTCCCAAGCCCGGGTAAATGGGGAGGGTTGCATCAGGAAGGGCATCCGATGTAAAATTTTTGCCAAATCAAATATGCGGATTCATAATACGACTTCCACTTCCTAACACGCTTTCCCCCCTCTCCTCATTCTTTGTCACTGACCAACAGTAGCATAATTTCCACTGGCATCCTGTTGGTTAACAGCATGCCGGTGGAAACTATGCTACTGCTGGTCAATGACAAAGATTGAGGAGAGGGGGGAAAGCATGTTAGGAGGCAGAGAGAGAGAAAGAAAAGTAGGAGGATGGAGGTGAGCGTAGGGACTTTAAATGTAGGGACTATGACTGGTAAAGGGAGAGAGCTGGCTGATATGATGGAGAAAAACAAGTTAGATATATTGTGTGTTCAAGAGACCAGGTGAAAGGGAAGCAAGGCCAGGAGCATCCGAGGTGGATTCAAACTGTTCTACTATGGTGTAGGTAGGAAGAGAAATGGAGTAGGGATAATCTTGAAGGAAGAGTGTGTTCTGGAGGTGAAGACCGTGTCAGACAGAATTATGACTTTGAAGCTGGAAACTGAAGGTGTGATGCTGAATGTTGTTAGTGCATATGCCCCACAAGTTGGATGCAAGTTAGAAGAGAAAGAGGAATTCTGGAGTAAGTTGGATGAAGTGGTAGAGAGTATTCCCAGGGGAGAGAGTGGTAATTGGAGCAGACTTCAGTAGGCATGTAGGTGAAGGAAATAGAGGGGATGAGGAGGTGTTGGGTAAATATGGTGTTAAGGAGAGGAATGTGGAGGGACAGATGGTAGTAGATTTTGTGAAAAGGATGGGAAGAGGGAGGAACATAGAGTGACCTACAAGAGTGGAGGAAGGTGCACACAGGTGGACTATATCTTATACAGGAGGTCCAACCTGAAGGAGGTAGGAG